>JBCAUA010012414.1:0-13079 GCA_038406235.1 Peronia verruculata | reverse complement strand
CATACATAGGGAGTTGGGGTTGTGTTGGTGGGGTGGGCTGAGGCCTAAGCTGTGGAGGGAAGCAAGAGAGAGGTAGGGGGGGCTCACAAACCATGTGTCGGATCTCATTGAGTGTGTCAATCAGCAAATCTGGTAAAATCTCAGCATCCAGGTAGTCGTGGATCATCCAGTCCACCAGGTCAGTGGCAAACAGCGGATGCTGCTTCATGTGGGTCAAGGCTGACTTTATCTATAGGTCAAGGTCAGTGTGTGACATAGCAATGGAGAAACATTGTAAATGAAATGGAAAAGACAAAATTGGGTAAGTGAGTGAATGAGTGACTCAGTAACACAGTGAGTGAGTGAGTGAGTGAGTGACTCAGTGAGTGATTGAGTGACTCAGTGACACAGTAAATGATTGAATGAGTGAATGAGAGAGTGAGTGAATGAGTGAGTAAATGAATGAATGACTCAGTGACACAGAAAACAATTGAGTGAGTGAATGGGTGAGTGAATGAGTGAATGTCTCAGTGACAGTAAATGACTGAGTGAGTGAGAGTGAGTGAATGAGTGAGTGAATGAGTGAGTAAATGAATGAATGACTAAGTATCACAGGGAGTGAGTGTGTCAACCAGTCACCAACAGTGAGAGATGGAGAAATTTACAATCTGACTAACGATGTGTAACACAATTTTTCACTTGCCATCAGCTCAGTTCATGATAGTTTAACAGCAAGTGCATAACTGAGCAGAAGACATACAAACAAAAAGACAGACAAATAGATAGACTGATCGTTGGATATTTGCAGAACTTGACAGACAGTCAGAGAGATGCACTAGATGTGTTACCATGACAGACAGACAGACAAGAGAGATGCACTAGATGTGTTACCATGACAGACTGACAGTCAGACAGACAGACAGATGCACTAGATGTGTTACCATGACAGACAGACAGTCAGACAGATGCACTAGATGTGTTACCATGACAAACAGATAGACAGACAGATGGAGAGATGCACTAGATGTGTTACCATGACAGACAATCAGACACAGGCAGAGTTGGTCATGTCTTACTCACCATTTCATCTTGTTCCTCATCACCTTCCTCATCTTCCTCCTCCTCCTGCAGCATGGGAGGATACAGGATGGGCACTGTGGGCAGGAAAGGGTAGGGTGTCGCCTGGATGGGCAGGGAGTGATGGACCGGGGAGTTTTTCTTCTGCTTCTTAGCCACTGGAATGCCCGACTGCGCAGCGTGAGCGCGGCGCTGCTGGTGCTTTCCCAAATAGGTGGCCGGCCTGTCACAGCATGACACAAACATTGTAGACAATTCCAGTTAGATGATCTTTAGCATATACTGACCACATCATGCTATCTCACACACACTGACTACATTATGCTATCTCACACACACTGACCACAGCATGCTATCTTACATACACACTGACTACATTATGCTACCACACACAGACTGACCATATCATAATAGCTCACACACACTGACCACATCATGTTATCTCACACATACTGAAAATATCATGCTACCACACACAGACTGACCATAGAATGATATCTTACACAAACTGACCACATTATGCTTTCCTACACACACTGACCACATCATGCTAACCCACACACACTGACAACATCATGCTACCACACACAGACTGACCACAGCATGATATCTTACACACATTGACCACATCATGGTATCTCACACACACACTGAACGCAGCGTGCTTTCTTTCACACACACTGACCACAGCATGCTGTCTCACACACATACACTGACAACAGCATGCTAACACACACACACACACTGGCCATAGGATGCTATCACACACACACATGCCACAGAATGCCATCTCACACACACTGACCACAGCATGCTATCTCACACACACTCACCATATCATGATATTTCACACACACTGACCACAGCATATCTCTCACACACACTGACCACAGCATGCTATCTCACACACACACTGACCACAGCATGCTATCTCACACACACACACTGACTACAGCATGCTATCTCAGACACACACTGACTACAGCATGCTATCTCACACACACACTGACAACAGCATGCTATCACACACACACACACACACTGGCCACAGCGTGCTATCTCACACACACTGACCACAGCATGATAGCTCCGACACACTGACCACAGCATGATATCTCTCACACACACACTGACCACAACATGCTATCTCACACACACAGACACATACTGACCACAACATGCTATCTCACACACACAGACACATACTGACCACAACATGCTATCCCATTGTCAAGAATTTTCTGGATATTGATGGATGTTAGTTGTGACGTTATAAGTGGTGATCAGGTGCTCGGGGCAGATGAGACACACACACAGTGATGAAGAAATAACAACAGGAATCCTCAACGTCAAAATGATGCAGAATTTACTGCAGGTGATTGATAACAATACAAACTCCAGGGCAGCTGTCTGATGCGTACAGCACACACTGCATTATACTTTCCTTCTCACTCTCCGTTACATTCTCCAACTGAGCCTCAATATAGACGCCAGCATATCTTGAATTCTCCACGAGCTTAAAGTCGTTGCTACAGCATTCTCTCCAAGTCACATCAGGTACACACGCACACATATGAAATTTTATAGTACACATCATGATGTACCACAAACACACGAGATCTAACTAGAAACACCTCGTACAAACGCATCAAGAGTATCCCACATGTTCGATGACGTAATATTTCCACGGGCCAGCATATGTGCGCTCACAACACATACCCGCATGTATTCAACATGCACAATCATGATTCGTTACACTGATACACACATACACTGACCACATCCTGCTATCACAAAAGACCACATCCTGCTATCACAAAAGACCACATCCTGCTATCACAAAAGACCACATCCTGCTGTCACAAAAGACCACATCCTGCTGTCACAAAAGACCACATCCTGCTGTCACAAAAGACCACATCCTGCTATCACAAAAGACCACATCCTGCTATCACAAAAGACCACATCCTGTTGTCACAAAAGACCACATCCTGCTATCACAAAAGACCACATCCTGTTGTCACAAAAGACCACATCCTGTTGTCACAAAAGACCACATCCTGCTGTCACAAAAGACCACATCATGCTACCTCACACACACTGACAACTGACACAAAAATATCTGATGTCTCTTTGACTGTTTGTGGCAAACACCAAAAATATTTCAGACACAATTCGGCCCCTGACTTAAGCAGGGTCTGCTGGCTCTCTTACCTGTTTGTTTTCTTACGCTTGTGTCTACTGGACTTGGCGGTGTCCTGGGGCGGTGGGGGATAGTAGACCGGGAAAGGGGCACCATACACCACCTGTGGTGGCAGATAGCCAGGCATGGCTGCTGGATAGGGTTGGGGTTTGAACCTTTTCTTTTGTTTTGATTTTCGTTTTTTGTGGCTGACCTCCTCCACTTCTTCCTCCTCTTCCTCATTATCATCCTCATCTTCGCTCTCATCGCCCCAGCTGTCATAGTCTTCTACAGTTCTGAAGATGACACAAAATTTTTCTGTACTAATTTTTCCAGCACTTTCCCTCCTTTCTGATCTTTAATCATTTCATGGTAAACAACAGTATGAGGTTCATCCAATAACTGGTCCCTCATGGGTGGAAAATCATACAAGGTCTACCCTCAATCAGCCCACAACAAACAACTAGCCATCCCTTTTTTTTTCTGCTTGATTTGATGTTCTGACATTGACCAGTGTTTGGATTATATGCATATTCTATTGATAGAAAGCAAATGCTTGACTTACCAATCAGAGCCAAAATAATGCCTATTTATAATCTGTTTATTTATGTAACAATTAACGACACCGACCACAGGTAGAGGATAGGTGCTGTTTGACTCACACACAGTGGATGGGACTGAGTGCAGTTTGGGGTTAACAATGGACAAAGCAAGGGAGATCACAATGTTTAGCATAGGACTTGCAAAACTGGCATGGCATAAAGTCATTAAGGAAGTTTTTCTCTTTCTCTCTCTCTTTCTTTCACAATGCTACCTTTTATTTCCCCTGATCTAGTCTGTTCTCACTGAAATGATAATTCTCTCACAGAATTTTCTCCGCGCTCACAGTTAGCACAATTCTCTCCCTTGCCTTTGCATCTCAATTACCTCTGTCAGTCAGTCTGTCCATTTGTCTGTCCACTGTCCTTATATATATCTGATATAACCCAGATGTTCAACTGGCCAAGGAGTGCATACTGGGAAGGATAAGAACTGTAAGGCTATCATGACAAGGGCCATCTTCCCTCCTTGCCTCCCCCCCCTCCCCTCTTTCTGGACTTTTTCTTACTTGGCAAAGGCAATCTTGGGCTTGACAGGGGGGACAACTTCAAATTTTCGTGGTCGACCATTCTGGACTGGGGAGTTCTGAGTTGCCACTTCTGGCTGGGGGCTCATCCTGCCGATAGACAATCAGCTCTTTAATCTTACACAGTTACACATCCACATTACACACCCACATCACACAGCCACATTACACACCCTCATCACACAGCCACATTACATACCCACATCACACACCCACATCACAACAGCCACATTACCTACCCACATCACACAGCCACATCACAACAGCCACATTACACAGCCATATCACACACCCACATCATAACAGCCATATCACACACCCACATCACATACCCACATCGAACACCCACATCACACACCCCACATCGAACACCCACATTACACAGCCACATCACACAGCCACATTACACACCCACATTACACACCCACATCATACACCCACATCACAACAGCCACATCACAGACCCACATCGAACACCCACATCACACAGCCACATTACACAGCCACATTACACACCCACATCACAACAGCCACATTACACAGCCACATCGAACACCCACATCACAACAGCCACATCACACACCCACATCACACATAACATTTCATCAGCTCTCTGGTCCACCCACTGGTTTTGAAATCTTCTGCCAGCAGCTGATATCATAAATTTTCAATATTACAACTAACATGTTTCCAGGCCGGTCAGACTTTGGCCTTTTTTTATTTGTTTTAAATTAATTAAAGGGGTATGGGAGGGGGGAGGGGAGAAGGGGCATGAAGTGCTTGTCCTGAAAACAAGTTTTTGGGCTAAAATACAAAAATGGTATTTTCATATTTTTACATACTTTGAACTCTTCTCATACCAGAAAAAATAACGGATGGGGCCAGAAACATATGCTTTATACCCCAAAGTGGCACCTACGCACCACTAGTGTAATTGTATGCAGGGAAGTAACTTCTGTTTGACTGCACTGTAAGACGGGTGACCTTTTTTTTGTTGTTGTTGTTGTTGTTGAAGAATCAATTCATCATCGAAGATCTCTCTGGGACATAGTCTAACAGAATAGTAAATCCACCACAATCTAAATCTACCCCTCTCCAGTATCATCTGAACAAAAAATCGGCGATTTGGGAAGGGACACCACTCGCGTTCACTGGAGGACTGATCGTGTGCTCGTCATTGGACATATTCGCTGTTTTTTGTCCTTATTATTTATACGGGGGAAAAGGCAAAAATTGCAAAAAACAAATCGCGGCGAGATACAAAATCGCAGCCGCATGCGATGCAATTTTCTGGAGGGTCAGAAAATGTAGATCTAGCTGAGACAGACAGTGACGGTTTCTACATCTCTGTCTGCTATGCTGAAGAAGTTTCTAGACTAAATGTAGAAGCACTAGATGTAGACAAAGAAGATGCTGGTGCTTTGCTTCTACCCTTCTTAGTATTATGCCTATAGTCACTACCGTTTTCCTTCCCAACTTTCACTTTGAAGTGACTTTCCTTGATCTTCAAAAACTCAAAAAGTTACAGACCGATTTCCGCAAAACTCGGTACAAAACAAAACAAAAGGTGACTCTACAGTGAGAGACAGTTCCCAGGGCATTTGCGGAAAATGTGTTAGCATGAAACAATTATACAGTCGCTCCCGCAAGGATTGCAGGAAATGTCTCACTTGACCACCAGGCCGTCCTGCATATGTTGCAGGAACCGTCGTCCATGAGTTAATAAAATGCATCCCTTTTTCTGAATTTTGTTCCCATTTCTGAAGGAAAATTGGATACCTGGTGGAAAATTTCAAAACAAATTACATCCATCAATGTACATATTTCAAATATAAAAAAAAAAAATTCTATGATATATAAACAAATAAACAAATGCATTTTGTCTTTTACATAAGGTTATATTATTCATGTGCAAAATTTCACATTATTCCATTCAATGCTCTAAGAGTCTTAGACTTTTGAAAATAGCTAATTTTCAAAACACAAAATCCAAGATGGCAGCATTGTCATGGCAACCAGATGCAAAAACAAAATTTTTTTCTAGACTTTTCCTCTAATTTGGACATGCTGAACCAAAATTTGAAGCCTAAAGAAAATTCCTAGGGCAAGTATTCGAAAAATCACTCTCAGGACCCAAATCTCCCCTTAAGGAGGGGGGGGGGGGGGGGATCCAATTCAGCATGTTCAAATTCAAGGCAAACAGTTAAAACAAAATGGACTTTTTCATACGATTGCCATGGCAGCACATCCATCTTGGATTTTGGCATCCCTAAATTGACTGATTTTAAAATCTATCTCCTCCACCAAATTTCAATGAAACTTGATAAACCTTAGTGAACATATTGTTTGATATAATATCTAAAAAGTTCAGTATTTTCAGCCTTCTCATGCTATAAGAAATTTTCTATAAGTTTTTGAAAATACCATCAAAAATTCAAATTTCACCATTTCTTCAAACTAAAAACCCAATTTTCTCTAAAACTTACCGATGAATTTAACATGCATATGTAACTTTTTGGGTTTTGTGGTGACAAGGACGTGCACCAAATTTGGTATGAATCAATTTCAAAACAAAAAAGGAGATAGCAAAAAAAAAAAAACTGTCAAAAAAACAGGTTTTGAGAAAAACGCATTTAAAGTTGTTTTTTTTTTTCAGCGAAAAACTAACATGAAGAGTTTGTGTTCAGCTTTCAGCCTCAGAACAGTCTTTTTTTTTTTTTTTTACAAACTAGCTCTCTTTCAATGACTTCTGTGTCTCTTGTTGCCGTTTTTTTTTATTTCTGAGCGTATTTTTTTTTTTTTTAATTTGCTCCCTACCCTCCCCCCCCCCTTCATCATTACATGAGCCATTTCGAAGTTCTTGAGGGCCTCTCTCCATATCATTTTTGAGTGCAAACCAAGAGAGTTTTGACCTTTACTATGGCATATAGTCGACAAATGAGCTATTAGTAGCAGAAAGAAAGCAAAACTGCACTATTACTAGGACGGGCAATATCATTTTAGAAAACTTACACTGATAATTTGCATGATCAGCAGTTTTTCTCGCCTCATAGTGGTTATCCAGTGTCCATCCCTGGCACCAGAACTCGTGATAGTCCTAGAAGAGGTGAAAATCAAGTGCTTTTTGCACCTTTTGCCTATGTATAATCAAATCGTGATGATCTACGGCCTCATTTAGCAGCCAGATGGAGCCAAATCCGGATTGAAAATACGCTAGGTCTTCCATTGAATGACCATTGGTCAAACACGTTAGAATGGACATAACAACTTTTTTTATACCATTTTTACATGCAGAAAAGGCAGTACTTTTAAGAGAAAACAAAAGCGCAAAATCACATTTTTGGGGCAAAATTTATATTTCAGGAGCCCCCCACCCACCCTTAAATCTTGTCCTCTTCTACTTTACTTCCAATCTTCACAGAGTGGATCACCACACCGTCCTGGACACTCATTGATATACTCCAGATCTCCAAATCCAAGACAGATGAAAGCTGAAAAGTGGATGACTAGATGGACCACTCAGATGAGATCTCCTTGTAACTGCTATCAGATCCACTCATGGCAGGCTGGATGAGAAATCCAGGCCACCAGCCAAATTTGTAGGGCTTTAATACCACTGCAAAATCTGGAGTCTTATCTGACTGACTAACTGACTGAGGGCCTGTCAAGGTGAGATAGAAACTGAAAAGCTAACCTGAAAAAAACGTGATATATAATGCCTATAACGCTGAGCAATAGTGAGGAAATAAACCAGATGAAAGAACTTACTTGGGTAGGTAAGGGGACGGTGTCCGTCGATATTTCCCATAAGGTGGATGCTGTGAACCATTTGCTCCCCGAAGTTTAATGGGCGTTTTCTTCCTGATCCCACTGGCCGGGCTGAATTTTGATCTGCTCTTTTTCCCTGACAGTAAATCTTGGCGGATCCGCAGCAGCCTGTGAGAGAGAGGAATCCATCAGGATGAGGCAATAGAACGGGTGGGGAAGAAATCTTATATTTCTGTATGGTATTCCTCAAACCTGACCAAGCCTTTGCTTCTGAATCTAAGAATAATCCGATCTGGAGACATTCATGAATTCTGAATGTTTCTGGGAGGGGGAGAGGGAGGGGTTAGGATGAAGACAGGGCAAGGAAAAGGAAAGGGGAGGCGGCTTAATTAAAGTCAAGTAATCAGAATTTAAATTTAAAAAAAGAACGAAGAAAAAAATTCTATACAGATTCACAATCAAATTAAAAATCATCTTGGTGTCACCAGTTGTAGAGAGAAATCTTGGAACATAGTGAAGCATACTGACTGCATCCCACAGCTCTATCTGACCTTTCATGATACCTGCACAGCTGGAGCTAAAACTTAATTTTCACAACTTCCAAAAATCCAACCAACCTAAAAATATTTGAGGATTTTATGCAACCTACCAGTTCTCTGTTTTAGTTTCCTAGCCAGGGAAGGGCCATAACTAGTTGTTTAGCTTTTGGTTGTTTACAAGTCATACAAAAATTAAAGACATGATTTACCTGAAATTAACTAACACTGTTTTACCTACAAATCTGACAGCTATCACAGTTCTGTGAGTGTCAGGTGCGTCTGCTTCTTTCTGTCTGACAATATGAAACAGCTTGTGTATGTCGGCTTACTATTTAGCTGGCACTGCACAGTCATGGCACTTTGGCATTAAGAATATAATGAAAAAAGACATTCACTACTTAGTTCTTTTCCTTCTTGTGTTTTGGTCATGTTCTACTCTATATCCACATTAACTACTCAGCCACCTGATTTTTTGCAAATGTGGGCTCAGTCCACTTTCTATGGTGCATTTTAGTTTCCTCAGAACCATCTTAGTCACTGTGGATATTGAATGTGGAATAGCATCATTTTTTAAAAGAAACTCAGTCTGCAGTTTCAGGTCCAAACACATGTGCTGTGTAATGTATGGAAACTTCTTCACTGTAAACAAAAAGTTATTGAAGAGTTTGCTTTGATTTTTTTTTTACATTTTTTTAATGTTTGTTTGTCAATCTGTTCACTTTACAGAACTTGAAGCTAAAAATGTAGAAACAGAATGAAAAAAAAAAACTGTTCGAAGCTCTATAACATAGCAATTATGCAGTCCTGTGCCAAATATCAACACTTACAGACATAAACCTTATTGTCTGTTATTAACGATAAAATCAGTTTTCCTCCATCAGTCCACTGCTTACCCTACCTGCACCATAGATCGAAGAGTTCCTAGATGATCCACTCCCCAAAAATAGCGTCCTTGCTCACCCGCAGTGCCCCTCCGTGAATGCGTGGACCATTCAGTACTGCCGTGTCAACAATAGGGACCTCTGATACCGGGAAGTGTTTAAAAATTCAACATTGTGGAGCGGTCAAATGCACATGCATTGTTGACCCACTGGGGTCTCATTAATGCCTTTATCGGCCTTGACACAATGTGTCAGCCTGTAACTGAAATCTCAACAAGATAACTGTTTTTTGGGTTTTTTTTACACATTCCCTTTACTGGTGTTACTGTAGGAATTGAGGTAGGATTAAGGGTAGGGCGAAGGAAGAAAAGACAACTTTACAACTGTCCCTCAAAGAATTCATTGTCTAAGAAGTCACATTTGTGTGTTTTCACCTTTCTAATTCTGCCTCTAGAGGCTGCAAACAGCAGGTAAGAGAGTTAAGAAATAGGCTTAATATCTTTTGTTAAACCTAGCAGGCTTTTAATACAATGTCATAGCTCCACCTAGTGCTCCCAATCACAGTTTACCAGCCAGATCCAAACGCTGGAGATTCATAGACTAAGTTCATTGTACTAGTGAACCCCTCCCCCCTCCCTTTTTTTAAAAAACTGGTAAAATTATATATGAATCTATTATATTTACAGTTCCCATTTTTTTTTTTTTTCTGAGAAAAAAAGTCTTTTTGTTTTACTACAAGGAACAACTCTTCCTTTTAGGTGTTAGAGATGGTTAATAAATTCATGGCAGAAAGATCTCATTAATTAAAAAAAAAAAAACACACACACACACATGCACAAGCACACACACCCACCCACACACACAGATGCAGCTTTGTTGTGTTTATGTTCCATGCATTTTGAAAGCAACCAATTTTGCAATTCAGAAACTCAAATACATGTATATTTAAATCACCCTTGCTCTCAGATTCGTAACCTCATTCAGCTATAAATCTAGATCTATAATATAACAAGTCACTAATTTGTTGGCAGTGGTCTAGATCTGTAAAATCAGTGCGTTAATTATTGCTATTATTGCACACACAGACAGCTTCTATGTTTATGTGTGTGAGAGAGAAGAAGTGAGACAATGCAGAAGGACAAGAAAAATGATAGTTCGGTGATTGCCAACATAGGACAAGCCTAGGCTATGCTGAGAACGGGATCGCTGAACGCGCAAATAGGTTTCACGCTAACTGTGACGCACGGACGCTTTAATAACAAAAGCGAAGAAGGGAGTGGGTCATCTAGGAATTCCATGATCTATGCCTGCACTTAAGATGAGCTAATCAGTTCTCGTCCTCTACTTCTCTACAGGCAATCAGAAGAATGTCTGACTATACGTAAACTATATGCCTGGTTTGGGTTCTCAGGTATTGTGCCAACCACCAGCTTTCCGCGCCTATCAAAAAAATTCCGTGTATAGATGAAGAAAGCTGGTCATGTCACCAGTCAGAACATTGAATCACAGAAGAATAGGGGGTGGTTGGTGGTGGACTGACTGTGGACGTACCACCTAAGCACATGAGAGATCAATTCCTGGACATGCCTCATGTTATTGTTAGCAGTGAATTGGTTCAGAAAGATAAATTGTTCACTTAGATCCCCATACTGGGATGGGAAATTCAATTTCTTCCAAATCTGATATCAGATATGGCAAAATGCTTTATAAGCAGGAGATACCATGAATTCATGCAGTAGATCTCCTATAAGCAGCGCTTGAAAATTCTTTATTTATCTTAATAAGAAATAAATCACTTTACTACATGATATAAAAAAAAAATTAACAAAAAAATTATTACATGCTGCTAATTAACACATGCCGACTCAAAGTGTACATGTAACGCATTTTCAAAAACCCAATACCTGATATGGACAAACATCTGACAGGATTCATTGTATGATACAAGCAAATTCAATTCATCATGAGAGAAAATGACTGAAGGAAAACTCAAAATTCAAACCATTCCTTATGGTTATATAGACTATTCTTTTGAATTTAAATCTGGAATGAAAATTCTTTATCTTAAAAAAAAAAGTCTGCATCCTAATTAAAATTTTGAGGTCTATATAGAGTCAACCCACCAGTTTCCAACCATTTAGGTCATTATGAAAAACACATGTCGTGATATTTCCTGCAATGATGTCAGTGTTGTAAAATTTGTGTCCAGGATCAGCCAAAACATGTCTCCTGAAATATTAGGGGGTCGTAAAGTAGAAATCGGAAGAAGATGGCTCCGTAATGAACATTTTGTGAACCCTACTTCATGACCCCAGTTCGACAGCCATGCTTCATGCTGACCACAAGCCTTCCTCAGTCTGGTCAGTTGTTTACATATTAGCAACATGAGTTTTTTTGTGTTTAAATGCCATTTCTGAGTGTGTAAGCAATGTTTTTATGTTATTTCCACTTTCACCTCATAGAAAATGCTACTCATCTTCATTCTCTTTTTCCCATATTTCATTTTTTCTCTTTTGTCTCCTCCCCCCCCCCCCCCTCCTTAACTTTCTCAAGCTGTCTTGCCTCTCTTTCAGCTTATTCCCAATTGTTGTCTAGTCTAGTGTCATCCTTCCAGGTGATACTAGATCTATTTCTTATGCCTGAAGGCGGCTTTCTTTGGAAAAGGAGGTCTTCGGTTTGCCCATTCTTGCGTGCATTAACACTAAGGATAACTTCAGTAAATGCACCATTAAGGAACAGAAAAGGTCATGAAAATTATTATATGGACATTCAGATAAAGGTAAATAGGGTGTAAATGTACCATCAGGAAGAAGAAAAAAATCCAGAAAACCATTATAACCCATTGACATTCAGATCATGGTAAATGGGGTGAAATGTACTACAAACAGAGAAAAGAAAAAATCCAGAAAACATTGCCAGATAGTGGTAGCAGGGTGAAAGCGTAGAAACAATAATTTTACTTTAGTATTATTATCAGAATCTATGGTGACAGTGGGTAATAGAGTGAAAATTTGCAATGAATGATGTGTTTAGTCAGTAATAAAGGGTGGTCAGACAAGAGTGGGATAGAAAAAATATCCCGCCAAGATCCAACCACCCCTTTGTCATGCAGCACGGCTTGATAAAGCCAATCGAGTTTGATAAGAGGTTTTTTCCCCCGCTTTCAAGATTCGGGTTACCCCAGTTTCCAAAAAATAAACAACAAAAATACGGATGCAAAACCTTAGCCTGTGATCCAAGAAAAATGCGGCCACACCACACATCATGTGGCCGCATTTTGACCCAAATGCAGTATGATTGCCAAACTTTTTGTCGTTTTGGCATTTTTTGCCATTTTGGAGCATTTTTCCACATTATTTGGTATTGTGTATATTTTAATTATGAAAGTGAATAGAAATTCTTTGTTGATTTTGAATTTTTTTTTTTAATTTGGCAGACTTTTCTTAGCTGGCATGAAAACAAATACATAACTAGTGGTTTCTTTAATGCTGCAACTACAGTCGACCTCTACAGCACTTAATAAAGTC
>JBCAUA010012383.1:0-13079 GCA_038406235.1 Peronia verruculata | reverse complement strand
ATAGATAGATAGATAGATAGATAGATAGATAGATAGATAGATAGATAGATAGATAGACAGACAGATAGATAGATAGACAGAATCAGTGTGTGAATCAGTGAGTGAATGAGTGGGTGGGTGACTGAGTGAGTGAGTGGGTGAGAGAGTGAGTGAGCGAATAACTGAGCGAAAGGGTGTGAATGAATGAATGAGTGAGTGAAATGGTGAGTAACTGAATGAGTGAATGAATGAATGAGTGAGTGAGTGAGTGAGTGAGTGAGTGAGTGAGTGAGTGAGAGAGTGAGTGAGTGACTGACTGACTGACTGACTGACTCACTGACTGACTGACTGACTGACTGCGTGAATGAATGAATGCGGGAGTATGTGAATAAATGGGTAAAGCGTGTGAGAAAAAAAGTGAACCTATCTAAACAGGTGTTCACCTATTTCAGTGGTGCGTATTACTTGTACAGATGCTGGCACTTATAAAATGGAAAGAAAGATGTCATTCATAGCACTATCTGATTCATGCACCACCTTCTGAGCAAATAACTAAAAGCGCTTGAAGAAAACTGAATAATTTACAGAACACGGGTAAAATCAAGACTTTTTATATACCCGTAAGGCCTAGAGGGCTTCCAGATCAGATCTGAATACAGTCTTTGCGCTTATCTGTGTCTTTGACTCAGTGCTCCTATTTTTTAATTCTCAGCAATTTCACTTGATAAAAGATGTAGTCTGCTCTAATCCACCTGCAGTTCTGGCAATTTTTTTTCTTAATGTCCCGCATAATACTTTTTTAAAACGTTTTTTTTTTCCCTCTCTCTCTCTTTAATGAGCATTTGCACAGCGGTTAAAACTGCTGTAAATTTAAGTTAATTCTGTGAAAAATCTTCACTGACCAGCCATCCGGCTGTGATGTTACCTCCAGTTTATTAGTCAGTCAGCAAGTTAACGGGTTAATCAATTACTTTGTTAATTTAGTTTGTTAATTAGTGAGTTACCGAGTCAGTTAGTTAGTTCATTTAGTGAATTAGATTACCAGTTAATTCATTCTTTCATTAATTGATTAATCCATTTTTAGTTAATGCGTTAGTTAATTAGTTAGTTAATTACTTAATAGGTTATTTACTTAGCCATCAGTCACTTAGTTAGTAACTAAATAGGTCACTTACATAATTAGTTAATTAGTCGGTTGATTGGGTTAGTCAATAGGTTAGTTAGTTGGTTAGTTGATTAGTCACAGGTAATTAGTAAATAGTTAGGTTTTTAGTTAGCTAGTTAGATTGAGTGATTATGTGAGTGGCTAAATGGGTGAGTGAGTGAGTGAGTGAGTGAGTGAGTGAGTGAGTGAGTGAATCAGTCAGTGAGTGAGTGAGTGAGTGAGTGAGTGAGTGAGTGAGTGAATCAGTGAGTGAGTGAGTGAGTGAGTGAGTGAGTGAGTGAGTGAGTGAGTGAGTGAGTGAGTGAGTGAATGACCGAGTGAGTGAGTGAGTGACTGACAGACTGAATGATTGGATGGGTGGCAAACAGCCCAATGACGTCAGAACAAATCCGAGCTCACCCCTGACTTTATCAGTCAAGCGAACCACTAAGACCTACCATAGTTGACTCTTACTGAATAAGCGGAACTAACTACCTCCCACTGATTAGTTAATGAGTTTATGATTTCTTACACGTGTTATCCCCCCTGGCGCTGTTTCCATGCCAACATAATAGACAGCATGTTGGACAAAGGAATACCCTGGAGAGCGTCGACATCTTGAAGATATAATGTGCCCCAAAAACCTAGTTCTATTTCGCTGTGCTTCGGCCGCCTGGTCTTAGTGGGTGGTCGGTGCCAAAATTACTGAATCCCCCACAAGAATGCAATAGGGCATGCAGTAATTAAATGGATGATCCATCAACAGTAGAGAGAACTCCCAGTTTATGTACTGAGGTACGCAAATGAGCGGTTCTAATAAATATAATCAGTTCCCCCTTCAACTGAGTCTTCAGATAACCCGATAAATCTTCATAACCGGCTGTTAACCGATCATTTTACCACATAGCCATCATATCCCGTAATATGACCGGTTAGTCTCCCCGATGTATCATTTATGGTGTCACCATGATGCCTTGTCTTGTGCTAGTCCCGGGATGACTTAAGACAAGTCTCACCGGTTATAGACTATTCCAAACTCAGAATTTTTATTTTATTATTTTTTTTTTTTTTAACTGTGGGAATAACATTGAAGAAAGTCGTTTGTTGTTTAGTACTGTTCGTTTGGCTAATACTGACAGAATGTGATACAAAGGAATGTAACGAAAATTGCATATACAAAGCTCTGACTATTGTCTCTGGGCCCGAGGCCTGGAGCACGCCATACCATATTAGGCTGTATGAGCTTGGCCTAAGCCTTCTGGGATATCGTTATTCTGACCCCATTGTTTATAAGCAAAATATGTGGTGACCTTGACAGCAAAATACCAATTGTAGGGCGTTGATTTGGGCTTTTGTTGTAAGTCGTGAGCGTAACAGATATCATTTTTGCCATCAGAGATAAGTTTATCAAGCTGAGACAGTGTATCTTGAACCTGCCTTCTTCTGGCGCTGTTCTGGATAATTTTGTCAATTTATGCATGTGCTTGCACACCGCTGTCTCATCAAATATGAATCATATTTCCTTTTGAGGACAAAGAAAATCTATGTTATCGTGGTCGAGTTTGCACATACCTACCCTCAGCTGTTGGTGCCCTGCTGCACGGGCTTGGTCTTCTCCCTCATGTTTTCCTCTTGTGTTAGACATTTCTCTGCCCTCAGTTTGCCAGCTGGTCTATGTTTCATACCTGTTCTGTCTTTCACTCTACCATGCTCTCGGGATCAAATGAACACTCCTCGATACTCCTCACTGTTATAATGTCCAAAATCTTTCCGTCTTATTCAGACATTCGTAGTGGTAGGAAAACTCCTCGGGTGAAGCGAGACAGGTGACGGTCTTCAGAGGAAGAGTGGATTCTTTCATTAGATGTTTCGACCTTTAACTTTCTGACATCTTCTAGAACCCTGGCCACACCGGCGTCATGAGTCCCGATGTCCGTCACCCACCTTTTTGTTTTCCTCCGGTCAGGGACTTTTTGTGGGATCTGAGCCAGTGCCGTTTGGTTTTCGATCCACTACTCTAACCGTTATGCTTCGCGTGCCACATTTGTGTTGTTGTTTGTCTCAAGATTGCCCTTGTTAATTTTTGTTCTGTCTTTTTACCAATTTTCAATTAGTTTGTCTGTATGTTGTTTGTCTGTTTTCATTTATTGACAATGTTTCACCTTTACACAACAGACCCCGCCCTAAGATGTACCGATGTACCTGTACTTGTTATTGGAAGGCAGTTAGTCCCTCAGGGACAGCTTTGATTGTCTGAATGTTTGTCTTTGCCACTTCATCATTTCTTCCTTTGAACTCCTAATCTCCTTTCCTCTCAGACTAATATGGTCCTCATGTAGCCCCAAACAAAGACAGACTCTAAGGCTGTGGCCACAATGCATCTGTGTCTGTGTCTAACTCTCGCACTGCAGCCGCATGTAGTAGTCATGTTGCGAGCTTGCAAGACGCAAAATAGCGCAGGCGGGTATAACAGAAAACGCCAGCAGACACGCCAGCTGGGCACGAGGTCAGACCCAGACGCACTGCAGCCGCAGCAATGAAATGAGTTTGTCCTATGACTATAAGCGGCTGCAGTGCGAGAGGTAAGGCACAGACAGATGCACTGTGTCCACGGCCTAAGGTGTTGTTCTACCATCTGTTACAGCTCAAGCATATCTTCACTGGCAAGTTTGTCCACATGAGCACAACGCACACCAGCAAACGGGACAAGAACAATATGAAGGTAAGTGGGTCACACACCTGCCTGAGCACTCTCTGTCACTGGTGGTCTTTGATCACTGGTATTGCACACAATCAGATGTTCCGTTCACGAAATATAGCTATGGCCTTAGGTGCTAGGGCTGACTTGTATCAGATATAATGGCTGAACTTCCGGCTTCAAATTCACGGAAATTGGCGGCGTATTCCTAGAAGTTCGGCAATGAACATACCTTTACATGTGGATAGGAAGAGAAAATGTATGTGTGGGCAAAGAGAATGTCTGAGTGAAGGTTATGTATATCAGTGAAAGTCTGAATAAATGTTTTATGTACCAGTGAAAGTCTGAATAAATGTTTTATGTACCAGTGATAGTGTGAGAGAATGGTGTATGTATCAGTGAAAATCTGAACAAATAGTGTTGTGTCCGTGTAAAGAACCCAGTGAGTGTTGTCTATCCCACTAAATGTTTCACACTCAGGTTGTACATACATTATTTGCTCATATCCTGCAGGTGTCGCTGATCGAGTTCAACGCCAAGAATGCTCAGTTCCGCATCGTCCCTCGGTACAAGGTCAAATCTGAGGGTGAAGTGGTAAGAACTGTGATTATGTGACCAGAATCTGTATAACAGTTCGAGAATGATATTTTACTTCTCTTGATTTACTCAGTCTTCAAACACCAGGCTGTGAGGATAAAGAAGAAAAGAGGAAAATGTGTATGGATGTCATGTTTTAGTTGGCAAAACTATTACTGAGCTGTAGTTAAGTAAGTGTTCTCCATAGCCTTGCGACATGAGACCGTTTTATAGATATCAGGGAAAGATATCCTAAGAGCTATTTTGAGCACGCATTGACCTATTTAAATTCTATGGTTCCAGGTCCAGCTGTACGATCAGATAGCCTTTGAAAGCGTCAAATCTCCAGGCCACTATTTCCATGCCAGTGAAGCCTACCAGATAGATCATTTCTCCTTCGGGTAAGTCTTACAGAACTGGCCGGTATTCGGATTGTATAAGCTACTTTTTTCACTAAACAATTGTCAGGATTGATTTCAAAACATCATACATAGGACATCGTGGACTTGTGATTAGTGGAGTAGTCATTGTTCAACTCACTGATGGCAGTATCATTCCTGCGACAGTCCTGCAGCCAGAGCTGTCCCGCAGTTAATGCCTTTCTTATGTCTGTGCATTGACGCTTACGCGCTCTCTTTTCTTGATACCAGTTTGTATCAGATGTGACGAACATCTATTACTAAATCATTAGAAGAAATATATCAAGGAATCATAAATATAGCTGTTTCTCTCTCTCTCTCTCTCTCTCTCTCTCTCTCTCTCTCTCTCTCTCTCTCTCTCTCTCTCTCTCTCTCTCTCTCTCTCATGAACACGATACCAATGGGCAGTGCAGGAATTTAAACATTATTCATGAAAAAAAAAAAAAAGAAATGATTTTAGCTATCTTGAGTTATCAAAGTGCATGGTTTCTTCCAGGGAGTCATAGGAGATGTTGATGTTTGTTTTTCCCATTTTCTTATCTCTCCAGCTCCGAGCTGAACTTGGGAGTGGAAAGGTCCAGTTTTACTTTGATAGGCAGTTACAGGGACAGACCTGAACACGACAGATTTGTCCGAGTGAGTTCTTGTTTATGATCAGTTTGTGAGTCTGTAGATTTTTCTTTGTCATTGTATAGTGGATTTATGCATTTATAGTATGGGGTATTACTGCTAGGATAATCATCAACGTGTTTCAAACTAGAATCAACATGCAATAAACGTTTTGATTTTGTTTCCTATATTGATGAGTAGTTCTGTATTTTCTCACATTATCGGAGCCAACAGAGACCAAAAGCTGTATTGGAGCAAACTCTCTAGTACCAGTATAAAACAAACGTATTGGTGTTTTGCGTTTTTCTGGAAAATAATAATCGTATTTCATTTTAGACAAATGTGTGGCTTCATTGCTGTTGTACTTTCTTGTTGTTTTTCTGTACTTTGTTATGACATTTTTGACAGAGCGTTAATGTTTGGTAAACGAGTGTTTAGCAGGATAGGTTTGCAGTGCTTTTGGAGAGACAGGGGTCCTATCAGGGTGACATTAGTGTAGTTAAATGATGAGAACCATTTCAAATGAATCGAGAAATTGCGATATAGAGTTTAGATGTCTCACTAAACATACTCTAGTCTGGGAAAAACCGGCACTATGTTCACTTATACATGACATCCAATGACTCGTGTGTTCGTGTCCTCGCCCAGGGAGGTTCTGTGGTTCGGCTGTTTCACAAGGAACTGGAGGCTTACGTGGTGGCCGAGGGTCTCTTTGATGAAGCTGTTATAGAAGATGGTGAGTTCTGGCCAGTGGTTCATTCCTCAGTAAATCACATCAGTCAACGATTGTCCATCATCAGTAGCAATCGGATCTATTGTTAGAAAGTTCCTGCAATATCTCAGAGAAAAACGATGAGAAACATCAGTCCATCAGAAGAGTTTATATTCAAATCTACCTAAGAGATTCTCTCTTTTCATCGCTACGTTAGCAAGCCAAAGTTACAATAATATTTTATGTTACAAAACTAACCAAGTTGCAAGTGTATAATGATTTGTGCTTCAAATTGTCTTAAGAAAACACACACAGTTATGAGAACTATGTTTCTTAATTTTATCTTTCCACTCAGGGGACTTGCTCTTTGGTTTTATCAAGTGTGATTAACATTAGATATGTGAAATTATTAGGTCTGTCATCATGGATTTGGCTGATGAATGTTTGACGTGCAGAATGAAGTTGACCATGAAAATGTTTGTCTATTTCAGTGCATTTCCGTATACGTGCCATAGATCAACACCGTCCAAAATCTCTCTCACCTTCTACATCCGGGGTCACCTACTGGCAGGTGGAGGCAGAACACAGTATTCTTGATGGTGAGCAGGGAAATTGTCGTGCTTTACCCACGGGCGTGTGGCGTCCAGTTTTATTTCTGTCGCTGTTCGTAGGGGAGGATTCCCCACCTCATTAGCTCTCTCTCGCTCTCTCTCTCTCTCTCTCTCTCTCTCTCTCTCTCTCTCAGTCTCTTTTCTCACACTCTGTCAATCTGTTTTGCTTTCTCTCACTCACAGCTCATCCATGAACCCTCTGTGTTGCATTTTACTTTTTTTCTGTATTAATAGTTCCGTCATCCATCCTCGCCCGATCCTCTCTCGTATATCCACCCACACATGTCCACTATGGATCTATCCATCTGTTTATCCATTCCCCCACCTATGGATTATCCGTGCTGTCTTGGTTACAATTGTTAGAGACGTGTGTGTATGTGCGTGTCTGTGTCTGTGTGTGTGCGCACACATGTGTGTGTGTGTGTGCTTTGTCACTGAGACTGACAAACAGACAGACAGACACACAGACATTTAGTCAGATAGACAGGCAGACAGACTGATCGTAACACAGACAAAGTGACAGACAGGCAGACAGACTGATAGTAACACAGACAAAGTGACAGACAGGCAGACAGACTGATAGTAACACAGACAAAGTGACAGACAGGCAGACAGTCTGATAGTAACACAGACAAAGTGACAGACAGGCAGACAGACTGATAGTAACACAGACAAAGTGACAGACACTCAGACAGAGTATGGATGGATACATATACAGACAAAGGATAGACAGACAGATTGACAAAGAGGTAGACAGGATGGGCCATAGGTAGGCTAACAGTTCTTCAACTGTTTGTGTCGTGCTTTGGGGCAAACATGAGACGCAGCACAATGAAATCAGGCGCTCGTCAATTTGAGGTGACCAGATAAATCACGTGGTTTTTTGACAGTAAATCAATTTTGAATGCAATTTTTGTTTTCTTCACAGAACCCATGTATATCAATCTATAAATACATTTCAGAGTTGAATTTGTTGCAATAGATCGAGTAAAAGCCCAAAAGCTGTGATTTACTGGCGTGGCCTAGTAAAGGTTAGCAAGGTTATAAAGATGATCGACCATTTTCTCACTAATTTCCTCTGTAGCAACAGGCCACCCATATTGTTCTCACTTGCCAATACCTCGACAACTACTTATAATAGAACAAAAAGTTTTTCATACACAGTAAGGGAAATGAATAATCTTCCCTGTGGTAAGAATAACTCCATGTGCTCAAAATTCAAAATTTGATGAGAGCCTGATTTCATCATGTCGTATCTCAAATAAATGTCTTTTCTTCAAAACCAGTTCAAAACCATTTTGAATATCTACAAGACTTAAGCTTTGCTGAAAGTAAATCAAGTGTTAAATTCTCCTTGAAACTAGGAAACTGAATTGTAATAATATCTTTTAAGACATGTAAAGTGCCTACCTACAAAGTGTTAGCCTATTTTTGACTCACCCTGTGCAGATAGCTATAAATATAGATATAAAAATAAATGGACACTTGACAGACAGAAAATTACGATGTCTCTCTCACTGTCACTGTCACTTCTACTGCCACTATTACTGATTGTCATTGTTACTGTCACTATCACTGGCATTGTCACAGTCACCCTAGCTGTCACTGTCACACTCACTGTCATTGCCGCTCTCAGCCATTGTCACTGTCATTATCACTCTTGTTGTCACTGTTACCCAAACTCTCGTAGTCTGAGTCACCTTCACTGTCAGTGTCACTGTCATTGGCACTCTCACTGTCACTGCCACTTTCACTGCTGTCACCAGGTGATGTGATACGATGGGAGCAACAGATCAGACTCCGGCACATGCTGACCAGACAATACCTTTGCATCGACTCCAAGCTGGAGGTCTCCCTCACCCCGGACGCCTCGGACCCGCGAACTGTCTTCAGGTTACATTCTGTGCTCAAGGTAAGATCGATACTCACACACTCACACAGCCTCGGCCAGGTCTGGTCATCTTACACATGTCAATCTCTTACCGGTGTTTATCTTGGCGCTTTGGTCACGGGACCTACCATAACGTCATCATTACATGAAACCGTTTCTCATGATCTCTTACTGGCTGTATTTCTCAAGTCCATCACTCAGCACTGAAAGATGATCGAGATAACTTCCATCAGGAGGTTGAAAGATGTACATAGAACGTATCTGAAAGATGATAGTTTATAGAGGTCCATGATAATTTTTTTCGTTTTTTTTAAAGAAAGTTTCTCATGTTATAGATCTATCTTTTGAAATGTGTTTGTGATGAGCGCTTCAAATACAACACAGCTGAATAATGATTTTTTTTTTTCTCTGAAACAGCTCAGTGTTTGGGTCTGAAATATAGTCAGATTGGCTGTTACACACACAGCTACAATTCAGATCTTACGAGATTTTGGTTATACAGTAGAACAAGAACAACAATGTGTTGAGTTCAGAGTTTCCACAGCGCTATCTATGTCTGTGTTTTTTCTCTCTGTGTGAGCAGGAAAGGGATGAGATTCAGCTCGAGAGTTACGCAAGGATAGAACATATGCTCACCAGTTGTTGGCTCCACGCACTCAAAGGTGAGATAACCGTTTCTATTGATGAGCTAGCGTGTTGTCTTACTGATAGCGAAGATGAGGACATTTAACTGGTTTTTGGCAGCCTCATTGAAGATAATTCGAGAGCTCAGTTCTTTGTTTTCCATCTCCACTTTTGTGCTATTTCGATGTAATATATATATAATATGTCATATGAAAGAGGGATAGTAAATCTACCACAAAATGTAATTATTTCACCGATTACTTGGCCCAAACAGGTAGATTTTTAAAATCATTTTGTCTTATCTCCTATGTGCAAAAACACTTGCTGAACACAAAACATCTTTCCTTTAATGCGAAAAGCGAGATAGACCAACAGAGAGCTGATTTCACGAACTGAGCAAAATGGTTTCACGTTCACATAATTCGATTTCTAGAAATGACAGAGATACAAATAAGCAGTTGAAATTAACTTGCCAATGATATCGCAAACATAGCAGGGGTTTATGTACAATTATTATGAAAATAACATTTATTCTTTGTTATGAATTTATATAATATGTGTTTCTAAATAACGTATCTCATATCAGTTCTTACTGAACATTGATGAATTCAACGCTTGCACCCGGAAAGACGACTAACGCGCTCAATCTATGGATAGTTTACATTTTCTTCATGTTTTTATAATTCGATTATTTTTTCGGTAATTTTTTTTAGAGTAGTTTTTTAAGAGTGTTACAGTAATGTTCTTGTACTGTGTATTTATGTGTGTGTGTGAGCAGATGAAGACTACGAGAAGCGACAGTACAATGAGTACGATACAGAGCGGACCATGCAGGGACTTCGCTGGGACGGCGCGCCGCTTAGGAAGGTACGCAAAGACGCATTAGTTTACGTCTCCATATTGCGTGCCTTGCTCGAAAAGACTAGTGCTCCAAAATGAAACAAGAAAGATTTGTATGAGGTTGTCTCCTTATACGCGGCGCAAGGAGGCTTAACATCGCTCTACGCATGGGGAGATGGCTTCATACAAATCTTACTTGTTTGATTTTGGAGCGCCAGTTTCCTCAAGCGACGCAACGTTGCATCGTGCAAAATGTGACGTATCTGTAGTGGATGTTGTTCTCGACCAAGACATAGTCACTTTAAATTGTTGGTCGTGCCCAAAGTGGGAGAAGACGTTAGAATCAGCGTCAAGCTTGAGTGATCTCTGAAATGACAGCTGTAGTAATAGTAGAATTGATTCTTTAATACTTGTGTACACAATCTGCTATTTGATATCTTTCTACGGTGTCTTTGATGACCTGTTAAATGTCCAATTTCCTAAAGACATTCCATAGTCTTGGCGATAATCGAGAAAGCCAATGCCCCCCTCAAAATATTTTATATTATTTATATATAATAATTGTAAATAAAGAGGCTTCTTGTTTTTTTGTCTTATAAAAAAGAAAAACTCAAAAGAGCTGATATAAATCGATTTTGAATATGCCATCCAAACCTTCTATTCCAAAATCTTATTCACATCCCAGTAGGACTGCCATCTGTTTTAAACAGTAACACTTCTGGTTTATGTCCTTAAAACTAAAAAGAGAAGAGAAAAAGACCTCTGACACACGGGTTTTGCATATTCCATATGTGAACTGTCTCATGTTTGCCAGATCTCGGCCAGCATGGAGAGCATGTACGACGATGCCTACACCATCCAGATGGTCGCCCCTACTGACGTCTTACACTTCAACTTTGTGGCTGGCATGCTGCCTTTTCTCTTCAACCTCATTCAGGACGTGAGTCTGTTTATATGTCTGTCTGACTAGTTGTCTGTCTATCTGTCTGTCTGCCTACCTGTTTGTCTATCTGTCCGTCTGTCTGTCCTTCTGTCTATATATCTGTCTGCTTTCTGTTTGTCTGTCTATCTGTCTGATTGTCTGTTAATCTGTCTCTCTGTCGCTTTGCCTGTCTGTTTGTCTCTTTGTCTGTCTGTCTATCTATCTATCTATCTGTCTGTCAATCTGTCTGTTTGTCTTACTATCTATCTGTCTATGTGTCTGTCTATATAGCTATCGTCTATCTATCTGTCTGTCAATATGTCTGTTTGTCTTTCTATCTATCTGTCTATAAAGCTATCGTCTGTCTGTCTGTCTTGTTGTCTCCCTGTCTGGTTGCTTGCTTGTCTGCCCGTCCATCTGCCTGAAAGTCTGTCTATGTCTGTCTTTCCTTCTATCTGTCTGACTGTCTGTCTGTAAGTCATTCCTGCTCTGCCACTCTCAGTGCTCACGCCATAGTGAGGAAAGTTTCGTTTGTCCAACATCGCGAGCCGCCAAGTGATAGATATACTCGGCTGGTTTCTCTTCATCACACTGTGAACATCTAATGCAATCTGGACCGTTATTGGTGAAGATCTTTATGGTGAAAACATTAATAGTGAGAGATTATGTAAAATTCATACTGGTGAATAAAACTCAATATCTGCATTCCAATTGGATTACACCTGTCAAAAGCCTCGTAGCGCATTCAGAACAGTTTCATTGGTCGCCATGTTTACTCTCGCATGCGTGCAATGTTTCACCTGTGCTGGACTGCGCAGCTTCGAGAGTTGCCAGCAGAAAACAAGAGCTGGATGTTGACAGATCCACGTCACAGGCGCGCGCTTGTTTGTTGTCTTCTCTCGCTTTCGACCCTCTTTGTTTCCATGGAGATAATTGGGCATGTTAAAAAATCAAAATAGGATTGCTCATTCTTCTGGTACGAAACAAAAATAAGCAAACAAAGTGGCAGCAGAGCTGTAACATATTTTATTGGTATGAGGCTGTTCTGTGCTCTGGAATAATGTGATTAACAAAAGCGGCTTGTATTGTTGTAAGATGGTCTAAGAGGTTTGACTAGGAGAGAATGCACAGAGGTTAGAGGCGCTGATGTAGCAGTAAAGTAAAAGTAAAAGTACCATCCTTTGACCCCCAAGAGGGGAAATTGGCTTGACCATTTCAGACAGCGTCGCCGCAGTGCAGCGCCACTGTACTTCCCCTGATATACATCAGGTACCCGTTTTACAGATGGTGGGCTGAGGAAGATTGCATGTCAAGTATCTCTCTCAAGGATACAACATGCGTTGAGATTCGAACCACCGATCTCTGATTCCAAAGGCCGCAGCACAAACCACTGAGCTAACACTAATACTCTTTACAGTTTGAAATAGTGTGGAACATACTCAAGTTTTTGGCCCTGTGACACAGCTGAGATTTCTCAGACGGTCCTTTGGGTAAAATAACTAACCCACCCCTGGTTTAGACTAAGATGAAGTTAACCGCAATTCTCACACAGATTAATCATCGGCATCGTTATTATTATTAAGTTCATATAAATGTCTTGAGTTTCAAGATGTAATTTACCGTCAACCGGTAATTTTCTTAATTATGTCAATAATTGGAAGTAACAAATAACAAAATCATTATGGAGAACCAATAACCTCAAATTTCTGAGAAACAGCTGGAACGCCAAATGTTAAGCTCGCTGGCACTTGGTCAGCATAATATCATGTTATAGTTGTTGCTGTTGTTAACTCTACCGTCATAATAGTATACTCTAATAACTATTATAATCTCAGTATCCTTTTCCTTGTTTGTGTCTTACAGTGCGCTATGGGACGTGGTACAGACCCCCAAAGACGCCCAGCCAGGCTAAGGCTTTGGGCTACAAACGGGTGAACGGCATTTGTCAGAGTGAGTACACACGACATGTCTTTCTCAATGTTTATCTATCTATCTATCTATCTATCTATCTATCTATCTATCTATCTATCTATCTATCTATCTATCTATCTATC
>JBCAUA010012372.1:0-13080 GCA_038406235.1 Peronia verruculata | reverse complement strand
GGAAATTTGGGGGAAGGCTCTCCACCCCCCCCCCCCCCCCCCCGCCCTTTTTCCTCCCTCCCCCCTCAGCCTCCCAATTTATACGTACCATGTCAACCGTGCATGCATGAAAAATTAAGTTTGCAGGCCCATTGGGTGCAATACCGAAATCCAGTGAGGTCATGATGGCCTTCTCCTGGTAGGAACCGCTACGACATCACAGAGCCCACAGGTAGTTCAGACTCAGAGAGGCCGCCCCCCCCCCCCTTTTACACACTCACTCACTCATCACACCCTCCAGTCTGTCACCCAAGGACTGCAGGGTCAGTGTGTCCGAGCGGGTGTTCGTGTTACCTGTGTCCGCACCATGTCAGACTGCACCAATTTAAATCAAAACTGGCTGAGTTCTTCTGGACATAAGGCTATCAAAATCAGCCAATTATGACTGGAAAATAGTAGCCTACTATGTAATATGATACATATACCGGGTCACGCACGCCTCTCACCCCTGACGCGTTGACACTCCAATCCTATACCAGCTGTGCGTACATGACCAATGACGTTATGAGGTCATCCATCAGTTTGACGTTATGAAATAAAAAAGCAATAACAACAACAACAACTCCAGAGATCTCGACCACCAATCTACACTATTAATCAACCCTCACAATCTACTGCGTCATACGCACAGGTATGGACAGCCTACAGGTGAGGTTAAGAACGGCGGTTTTCAAATGTTTAACTCTTCGACCCTCTTTTCCCCTCTCCCCCATCACCCCCCCCCCACACACACACACACACACACACACACACACAAAAGAAGAATCTGATTCTCATCCTCTACGACTATTTCTCCGTACTGACTTTCCTAGAGCTACACTATCCCGCTCTGAATCCTCTTTTAGTTTTACTACTTTCACACAGACTTGGACGTAAAAATTGTAAGTTCTACCAAAGCACAACATTTCAGTGGGAAAAATGGATTTCTGGCTTTTAGTTTTACTGCAGACAAAGGGCCTGGGCTTCAATGCCTAAGAAACTAGGGAAAGAAAGTTCAGGTTTTATGACAGTGACTGGATTAGACCCAAGAAAACAATGGCCTTTGTGGACTGCGTTCAGCTGATGCCATATTCAATTTATACTTTGGATGCCTGGCTGATACAGTTAACAGATTAGAATCTCATGAATTTGGTGAAGTAACAATGTCAAATTACAAAATGTCAATTTGTTACTTTCCCAGGATCCCCTCCCTTTACTCAAAGGAGCTCCTCTTTACTTTCCCCCCCCCCCCCCCCCCCCCGGCTACACCACACCATAGTGCATCTTCTTTCTCCCTCTTATTCTAAAGTAAGGCAGCTTTTTCTCTCCCTCCTCTCCTCACTTTTTTCCTTTACCCCGACCCACCTGCTTATCAAACCCTCCCCACCCCACCCCCGAAAATGTAAACATAGATCTAAGGCAAAAGGAAAATAAAAGCACCCACTTCTGAGAACAATTACTGTGATGGACACTTTCACCGAAACAGTCATCTACTTTTGAGTACCGCCCCGAGCGGCACTTTCGTGGAACAACCTGCGCAAACACCGTGAGAACCCCTGGACAAGGTATTCCGCCCCTGATCAAACAAGCGATACGCTAATGAGCTTCGCTAACTTTCTGACATGGCTTCACACTTCATTAATTATGCATCCCGCTACTATCTACCACTGTTCGATCAACACCTCCTTCTCCCCCCCCCCCCCCCAACGATTACACACGGCGAATGTTCAGCGACTGGACGGACAATAATCGTAAAACTGGGGGGTCAAAGCAAATCTGACCGCTCGCTAAAGCCTTTCAAGAAATCATATTATGGTTCATGACATCCATCTGTCCTGTTTATCGCCCAGTTACCAATGGCTCGTCTGAAGCCCCAAAGGTTCACAGTGATGGCTGTGTACAGTGAACGCTTGCTTTGTGAGATGTCACATGACAGAGATAATGGGTTTATACTGAAATCTAAATCTAGACAGTGATTGTAAAGCTAAATATCTAGCCATACTATAATAGTAGAGAGCATTCATAAAGCGCTTATCCCCGTACAGTTAAGGCCCTAAGCGCTTTACAATCTATCATTACCCCGACAGACCTAAAGGAAAGACATTCGTGAACGTTCTCATCTTCCCGGGAAGCACACAAGGCGGCTGCCTGTTAGGCGCTCACATTCTTATCAATCTAACAATATCAATCACTGTCTATGGTCGGGTAACCATTTAAACTCGGGTCAAGTCGGGAAATTTGTGTAAATTGTCTTTCCAAAGGACAAAATGTCGGGACCAGTCAGGATTCGAACCCGAGACTTTAGATCCCGAGTCCGACGGCCCAACCGCTAGGCCACCGTCACCACAACCTGTTCAATTTTACCAATTACAATGTAGCCAGTTCTGACGATCTCATCAAACAGTATGTTATGGGACCTATTTACACATTTCCTCAAAGGGCAGCTAACTCAAGGAAAATAACTCTTGTGTAAAATAAGTAAATAGGTCCCGTAACAAAACTTGATTCCTTTCTGTAGTACTAGTGCTGCGGATCCAAACAGAATGATAACACTAAAAAAGCATGTCCAATGTTGTCAGATAAAGAGAATTTAACACCTCAGAATTGCTGCAAACTTGACATCTCCCTGCAATGCAAATACTGAAAATCTATATAAACATTTTCATACCGCTCCCCCCCCCCCCTTTTTTTTTTCTCCCCATCCAAAAGAGGCAGGCAGTAATGAAAACAGAGCCATAAACCAGAAATTAAAATTCAACATCTTGCGACAATTTATTTGTTGCCAATCCGAGCGCAGACAATTAATATCTCATTTCTCCTCTTCCAATGATTCGAATAAATTATCGGCAGACATTCATGCGCAGATCCGTACATATAAATTCAGCGCCATGTCACAACCTGCTTCTTTTAATTAACCCAGTGACTTAATTTACGAGACATGAATGACGACAGCGTTCACAGACGTTGGACATAATGCTTTTTTCGCCAAAACTTCAGTCTGAGAAAATTGCCATTCACTTCTGCCTCCTCTCCTTCACGACACAGTGAGCAAATCACCTCTCTCGAACCCAGCGCGATGCCTCGGGGTTGTCCTTGGATTTAAAAAAAAATAATAAATTCTACCCTGGGAAAGTTGTGAGAGAATATGTGAGATTGTTTGTTTGTCTGTGTTGGGATTTAACGACACATCAGCACGATCACGGCTATATTGTGTCGAACACGGTAAGATACGTTTACACGTCAAAAAGAAGAGAGGAAAGAGAGCGGGACAGAAGACAGAAGCAAGGAGAGATAGAAGAGATGTCACCTCTGGAATGTCGAGGATGGCACTCCATGGGAGACAACCCACCGATGGCGGGCTTATACCGCCTGCAGGTGTGAGCAGAGCCCATTTTCCAACAAAACTTTTTCTGACCCTCCCCCCTTCCTTTCTTACATTCAACCCCCTCCCTACCCCCCCCCCCCCCCATCCACCCATTTGTCCCTTCAGTCTGTTTATCCATCCATCCATCCATCCATCCATCCAACCATCCATCCATCAGATTTTACCTACCCATCCTTATTTTTTTTACACCCTTGTCCTCATTATATCTTTACATACAACCGGTATTCCTCGATTCCCCGCGCGATCTAAAGCTCTCGCAATAGTTCCCCTAGGACAAAACAAAGAAGACATTACATTCGTTCCCTGCCGAATCATCTTTTCCATTCTTCCCAGTGTAACCTCCGCCACTACCCTTTTTATCCCAGTGAAAAATACATTATAATTATTCCCCAACTGCCACTTGATTGACAAATCAATAGATAATGCCCACAGTGGAATTTCCAATTATGGGACCAACACGTTGGTTTATTTTCTGATAATATTAACTGATTTACTTCACAACACGCGATAGCAAAATGATTCAACTGACTGACGGAATAACTGAAAATGCAGACAAACCGGAAAAACATATTAGAAGAATATAACAACAAACAATATAGTCATATACAGACATAGAAATACATAAATAAAGAAATAAATATATCAGACAAACATATACACCAAGATTTTTTTTTAAAAATGAATAAACTAGCTAAATACATACATATGTGTGCCTGAATACATAAATACACAAATTAATAATGAATATTATTTCGGGGGACACAGTGGCTCTCTGGTATGGCGTCTGATCATGAAGAAAACAGGCCGGGATCGACTCGCCAGTCCTGCATCGGGAAATGGAAGGACGCAAAGATCGAAAACCTTCATTTTTTCTCAGTGACTCAACGGTCCCCTGGCTTCGTGTAGGTAGGGAAGCCCGACGTTTAGCCTTCTTGGGTAAGGGCGAATATATTTCGGAGGTCCCGTGTGTATGTTACGCACATCAAAGAACCCTTAGCAGTTTAAATCGATGAAGGAGTAGGCTGAGTGCCGCTATCCGGGCAAAATTTCCAAGTTCCAAATTTCTGCCCACAAAATTTCTCAGCAAAAACAGGCCGACATAATTCTACTTCCTTGGGATTGAAAGGCTTAAGAAAAACAAACAATGAACATAATTTCTTAGCGATATAGCAACGCTCTCTTACAATCTGTATATATGTAGTAAATAGTCTTAAAGCAGTTCCTATAGAGTGAAAGACATAAGTATTTGATTACATGAGAGAGTTCGCTAATAATTGATCAGTAAACAACAATATCAAGGTTTGCAAAACACCAAGAGGAACTGCTGCTCGGTCATGAGATAACTCGGTGGATGAATCATGTTACACGTGCAGTTCGCAATTGGTTCACCCGACTTCTAGTGTAATCGGGCATTATTTCAGTCTTTTCCTTCTACCAAACGTTCATCGTCCCATTCATCTGCCTATCATCCATCCATTCATCTATCTATACATCCATCCATCCATCCATCTATCTCCATTCAATCATCCGCCTATCCGTCCATTTATTCATCCATCCACAGATCTATCCATTCATCCATCCTCCTCAGCAACAAGATCCTTCCTACCACATATCCATCCATCCGGCTATCCATCCATCCATCCATCCATCCATCCATCCATCCATTCATCTATCTATACATCCACCCATCCATCCATTCATCTATCTATACATCCATCCATCCATCCATCCATCAGTCCGTCCGTCCATCCATCCATCCATCCGTCCGTCGGTCCATCCATCCATCCATCCTATCACCCCTTCCAATTAGTCGTCCGTCCATCATAAATCAGACATACTGAGAAGGATTTGCACGTTCATTGTAATTCAATATGACATGGTTAGGCCAACCTTATGAAACGCTTGCCATGAACAAACTAGAAAATCATAATTATATTCAGCATAATTATATTCAGGCACATACAACAGTAAATGATTAGATGCATTATGCCACGGTGGTTCTCTTTTTTCAGCAAGTTATTAAAGGCCCTCCCGAGTGGCGTGCTAGTGCTGACTGAGGCCTGTTGCGGATAATATTTGCAATGTCATCTCGGGTCTGAACCAACAACAGAGTTATGTTTGTTTTGGAAAAAGGGGGGGGGGGGAGCGAACACACACACGCAGACATACACACACACACATTTATATACTACATATATATATATATATATATATATAGATAGAGAGAGAGAGAGAGAGAGAGAGAGAGAGAGAGAGAGAGAGAGAGAGAGAGAGAGAGAGAGAGTAGGCGAGGGAAAATTGGGAGAGAGAATATCTGAACGACCTGGATAAAAAGAGAGAAGAAGAAAAGAAAAATGAGATGGACGGTCGACGACGAAAAGAAAGAAAGAGAGAGTGAGACAGGCAGGGGGTGGAGTGCGGAAAAATACCCCACATAGGACCCCTGCTTGTCTCTCTCTATCCCCCCCCCTCCCTAGAGGGACATGACCACTTGAAAAGGTGGCCTGCCTGGTCAGCCGATGATGACGTCAGAGCGGACACATTTGGACAATAATTGAACCGCCTGTTATTGGGGCGGAAAGCCATCGATCTGTTCTCTAACTCCTAATATAGATCGGACTCATTTTGGCCTCCTTTTTCTTTCGCACTTTCTTTCCATCCCATTATTTCATTCTCTCTTACGTTCCTCTTTTGCTCTCCTCTATCTTTCAGAGTTCCACAGCCAGCCATTCGTCTGCTCCCCCACGCTTTTTCTGTCACCCCCCCCCCACCCCCTTTTTGTTTTACTTTCTCTCTTTCATTCTCTGTTTTGTCTCTGTCTTGTTTTCCTTTTCCACTTTCTTTCACCTCTTTCCATTCTCCCAGCCGACCACCGCTCTTTTCAGCCCCCCCCCCCCCACCCGCCTTTCCTTTTCTCATGTAAATTTAGCCCAGCTTTCTATTACTCGCAGTTCTTTCTTATTTTTTCTTCACTCGTTCTTTCTTTACTTCCTGTGTTTCTTTCTTCATTTTTGGCGCCCTGCCCTCTCTTTTAAATCACTCCTCCCCCGCTTCTTCCCTCTTACGCTTCTGGTATAGAAAAACACACTGCACACTTCAAAGTCGATGAAGATTAGGCAGAGTGCCGCTGTCCGGGCAAAATTTCCAAATTCCAAATTTCTACCCACAAAAAATTCTCACCAAAAATGAGACAGCCGCTTAAAACTGAGATAATCCTACAATCTCAGGACTGAAAAGTTTAGAAAAACAATTTACACCAGCAGACCGAACCCGGCAGTCCTAGTTTTATTCCTTTTTTTTTAAACACATGTAGACATCTATTCGTCTTTCACACCTCCGGTACACTTTGATCGATAACGAGCAGAGTAGCAGGTGATATTTGCCGCTACTGCACAGAATTATTTGTCTGATCGAAATTTGTCATTATCTCTCGGCACTGCTGACCTACATGTTGAATCGCCATCTTACTACTCATAGATCGTTTAGTAGGTGTGTCTTTTTTTTCCTCAGTGTCTCAGAGTATACCCTGTTTTAGCAGCGAAGACTTTGAAGGCTTGAAATGGCGCCCAAGAAAGACCTTTGGACACATGACACCAAATATATAAAGACATTGGTGGTTTTCTTTTCTCACCCCCTCTCTTTTTCTCTCGTTCTGTTTCTCTCTCTGTCTTTCTCTCTAGTTCTCTGTCTTTCTGTCTCTGTCATTCTGTCTTTTGTTCTCTCTCTCTCTCTCTCTCTCTCTCTCTCTCTCACTCCCTCTCTATTTCATTCTTTCAGGCCTCTGGTTTTTGAAAGTATTAATATTGTTATAATTAGTTATTTGAACAACATATCAGAGATCAGTGTTGCAGTCCACATTGGTAATGACCGAGGTTCCACCAGCTTCTGATGGCTACTGCCTCACTGGCCACTTTGCTGACCACAACCGTGGTGGGCGCTGTGATTCTCTCCTGGCGGTGTCAGGGACGTCGTTCCGAGCCGTCCACTCCAATCTCATAGCCATCTCAACCCCCCCCCCCTCACCTCCCCAGGGGGACTGCTTGGTCTCTTACAGTCAGCTGGTCCATTATTTACCGCACGCTAGCTAATCTTACTCAAAAGTACCTACAGGACCAGCTACCAGGGGGATTCTCAGTCTGAGGGAGAGTTTGGCCAGATGGATGTACACTGCTTGGTCATGTTTGTCTGTCTGTGCTGCTGTCTGTCTGCATCTTCATCTTTCTGTCTGTTGTCAGTCTCTCGGACTGTCTTCTGTCTCTCAGTCTATCTTTCTCTGTCTGTCTGTCTGTCTGTCTGTCAGACTGTCTCAGTCTGTCAGCTTGTCTTTGTCTATCTCACTGTCTATCTTTCTCTGTCTGTCTGTCTGTCTGTCTGTCAGACTGTCTCAGTCTGTCAGCCTGTCTTTGTCTATCTCTCTGTCTGTGTGTCTGACTGTCTGCCTACCTCTTGGTCTGACAACACGACCGTAACAAATAAGACTCTAAGAGCAGACACCTTTTCTTCTGTGCACAGGAAATGTTTAAATCTAGAGATAATTTTCGACTATTACATGACAGACCACCTGACGTGAAATCATACTGAGTGGGTCCGAAACAAACACCATGACCCAAAATATCAACTTAGTTGGCCTAAATGAGATATAGCCTGTGTTCGTATGATCAAGAATAGGGACAATCAGACCCGACGCTTTAAGCTGTTAAATGTGACAACTCTGTGTGTGTCTGTATTATTTGAGGGACATAAGTTGGAGGGGGAGGAGGGGCATTAGTTGTAAAAGTTGACAAAAAGCAGAAAGGAAGGATAAGTTTTGAGAAGCCTTGCACCAGTGACACACAGACAGTCCACTCAGTACTCACGCTCAAGCCGTGCGTGCGGCCAGTAGACGGCGCAAACTTCGATTTTTGGAGCGTAATTGCTAACAACTAACCAGGTTTGGCATTGCGCACTTCCACGTCACACTACGTCTTACGTCTTACGTCTTGGGCACTGGAGTTGTTTATCCTGGGGGGGGGGGGGGAGGAAGAGATATTCCCTTGGCTTGTTATGGGAACACTCTATCTATTTAACATGCACGTCTCATCAGTTGTCTGTCTGTCTGTCTACCTGTCCGCCTGTCTGCTTGCCAGCTTGCCTGTCTGCGTCTGCTCTGTCTGTCTGTTTGTCTGTCTGTCTACTCGTGAACTGCTACGATCGAGATGTTATCATGTCTAGAAGTTCAATTCACGTACCTTTATCACGAGGGAGATGTAATTGGAGGACAGGCGGGAGAAGAGATGAAGAGGAGGCGGGAATGCGAGATGTGCTCACTCAGAGCAAGACAAACACTATAGAGAGCGTGGGCGAGAATGAGCGGTTTCAGTAATGGTTTGGGCCCACAAGCCCGTCAACTGTCCAGATCGGATAGACGTTCAATTTTCAACACAACCACAGCCCAGTGCAGCTGGCGATTCTCTGATCTTTCAGGTCTTCTCTTGAGGTGCCAGTAATGGAACATGTTTTGTTTGTTGGTGTTGGGTTTTAACGGCACGACCACGGCTATATTGTGTCAAACACGGTAAGATAGGTTTACACGTCAAGAAGAGGAGAGGAAAGAAAGTGGGACAGAAGACAGGAGCAAGGAGACAGAGCGAAGGGATGTCGTCTGTGGAACATGGAGGATGACATTCCATGGAACACATTCGTCCTGTTCTTTATACATGCAGATTACTGAACAAGAAAAGCCTCAGCTGGGTTTGCATGCTACGCGGATGTGTTTAGTTTGCAGAATTCATTGTCGTCTTACGAATTTCCCCTAAACAAATTGAAGTACAAGCAGCGCTTTCAGGAAAACAAATAAAACTGCCAGCAGAATGAGTAACGACAGACATTTTGTCTGCAGTCTTATCGTGCATGCCCTAGTTTAAACAATTAGAGGTGGGAAGGAGATTGATTAAAGGTGGTTTCAATGTTGGCACATTCAGCTCCTGTTGTGCTGGGCTGGGCTGGGCAGTTGGCTAATGGGCAAACAGCGAGTAGGTTTGGGAATGTTTTATCCCATGTACGACGTAAATCTTTCGGCCGGACGCTGATCGATCGAAATGGGGCTGAAGTATGGAAATCAATATCGGATGCCCCTTGACTAGGGAAATAGATCGGTGATATGCGCGTGCATTCACACGTGCTGATGGCTCGTGGATGTCACATCCCATCCTCTCCGCCAGAAATGGAAAAAAAAATGCGCACAATCTAAAGGGAGAAATGGCGTCTGGTATTGGCGTTGTGTCCAGAATCAATCTAGCATGCCTTCATAGAGAACTATAGCACTGTCGTGTTCTCTGAGAACAGGTAGATTTTGGTTACAGGCTACGTGCAAGTGACACAGTTCGCGTTATCCAGAAAGTCAGTAAGACAGGTATGAGATTATATATATTCAACATGGAGCTAGGACACTGTATTAGTTACCTGTGTGAGGATGAGTGTAACAGATAGGGATAGACTTAAAGATGCATATACAATGTATGGCGTAGCACATTATTATCTGATAGTCGATATGAGATTTATCACTTATATGCGGAGATTATGGTACAAAACACATAATGGAGACTTGGCATCTGACCTGTTATCGGAGAATTACTATAGCACGGACGATAGCACAGACAATGTAATCATCAGGGCTGTACTTTCATATTATACATCGGACTTGTGCCAAACTACAGCGGAGATTGCATGCCATTTCTGAATTCGAGAGCTGTCAGATAGTGTCTTCAAACAAGAAATGTGTCAATAGACATAGTGCATTAAGTCAATAGAAACATAGCCGTATAACTCATCAATCTGTCAGAACAACTAAACCTGGCTTTCCCCGCAGGAGCCAGGGGTTTATAAGTTGGTTCTTTGCTCCCACCTGCAGGCGGCGTACGCCCGCCATCGGTAGGGTGTCTCCCATGGAGTGCCATTCTCGACGTTCCAGGGTGACAACTCTTTTCTATCTCTCTTTCTCTCGTTGCTTGCTCCTGTCTTCCGTCCCGCTCTCTTTCCTCTCTTCTTCTTGATGTGTAAACGTATCTTAGCCGTGCCTGACACAATATAGCCGTGATCGTGCTGATGTGCCGTTAAACCTCAACACAACACAAGAGACACCTGGCTGATGCCACTATCTTAGAGCAGTAGTTGTTATTGTACAGGTCTGTGATACTTCACATGCTGTCTGACAAGCAAACTGGCGCAGATTGTCTATCTCCAGCTATATGGTATCTTGCTGCCATTCTGAGGTGCTATTCGTTCGCCGTTTAGCGGATTTCCACTATCGTGCACTGCAATAAAATATTGGGAAACATAACCAGTTCAAATTGATTTCCCCCTCCCCACCTTCCTCCCTCAACCATATTGACTTCCTCCTTTTGAAAAATCTTGGAGCCCAGATATATTAGCTCCACATGAATAAAAGGAGTCACTGCGCCTTTACGACCTAAGCCGCTTTTCGCCGACGAGAGGGATATAAAAGGCACATCAGAGGAACGTTACAGCACATCAATTCAAGCTGGAACATTTGCCTCTGTTGTGTGAATCAGCAGAACACAAGTTTTCAGAAAAAAAAAAAAAAAGAAACTCAACGGGTTTTCTGGCGGAAGTAGGTCAGGCGTTTTCATACGTAAGGAAATCATTAACTCTGCTCACTGCTACTATTATTTGGAGGGTGTCTCAAGTCAGTGAGCTTAAAATTGATTACATCTGTCACTCATATCGCAAACTTTGAGTCTTTGAGTCATACATTTCCCACCCACTGTAACAGGGTCAAGCCAAGCAGTGTGGCAAACTTACGATCGAGGCAAGGCCAAGGTCACATGAGTGGATGGGGTTTCCCGGAATGTCGGTGAACCCTATTCCGCTGAAGTGAGAATCTTCGATCCACGGGACAAAACCTTTCGGGTGACTGGATCTGTTTTCTTAAGCCTTCAAAAATGACCAGAGAAACCTGACACAATTTCAGCTTTTTAATAGCGGCTTGTCTTACCTACATCGGCGTCTTACGCAAACAGCATCCCTGTCTCTGGGGTGGGTGGAGAGCTGCTGTTGTAGAGGTATAGACTGAAAGCTGAGCTGGCTGGGACTGCTGGGACCCGGTGACAGTCCTGTGGAACCAGAATAGAGAGACGTTTTGTTTTTTTTTTGTGGAAAAGTAGCTCGGCTCAGGGACAGACACGTACGATTGTATGCCGTAGATCAGGATCTACGATTGGAACGGAAGAAACAAGTTTGTTTCTTTGTTTGTTTGTTCGTGTTGTGTTGGCGTTTAACGGCACATCAGCGCGATCACTGTTATATTGTGCCATACTCTCTAAGATATCTCTACACGTCAAGAAGAAGAGAGGAACGAGAGCGGGACAGAAGACGGGAGCAAGGAGAGCGAGACGAAATGTCATCCCTGGAACGTCGAGGATGGCACTCCAAGGGACACATCCCACCAATGGCCGGCCTTTACCGCCTGCAGGTGGGAGCAATGAACCTCCTGAGACAGGCTGTGATCGGAACGCTGATTTATTGTTTCACCAGATAAGAGGTCTGTGCGGGGAGAAAAAAGCCGGCTCATTAGGACTGATCTGCAGTCAACAAACGATTGATTAGCTTTGCAGTAGTTAGTACTGTGTCAGCCATCTTCTGATGCTATCTATCTGTGACATAGTAATGCTGCTTTTAAGCAAACACATTGATGTGATTACGGCTGGCTGTCTACAGGTTTGACACACACTTTATTTTACCTCTAGCGGGGGCAAATTGAAGGAAGATAGAGGAGATCTCTGGAGTGTTAGATTAAAGTAGCCAATCTAGACTATGTGCATGTGGTGAGGTGGTCGGGAGTGCCTTTTAATTTTTGATTTTTTGTTTTGTTTTGCTTTGTTTGCTTCCTTCTGGTTTAAACTTATTATTGCACACAAATACTATTTAGTGTCATTATTTCGCTTGGTTATCTCCGTTTGTATATGTTCATAATGTCGCTGGGCCTAACGCAATCACTTGGCTGTAAAAAAACAAAACAAAACAAAAACAAAAAAACAAAAAACAAAAAAACCCATATGCAGTCAATGTTTGTAATGAAGTGATTTGATCGGTACGCGGGGGAATTCCGACTTGACTCGAAATTTGCATTGGATTTGAGTCCACACTAGAGTGTGTACTGTGTATACCTGATATCAGATAGTCAAGGAAAAAAAAAAAAAGGAAAGGAGCTGGTCGGGGAGCGATTGGCCAACGTGATGGAAGACTAGAACAACTGGTTTTGTGTTCAAGCCATGCTCAGCTGCGGGAGGAGCCACGAGAGGGAGACAAAGTGGAGAGAGAGAAAGAACGAATGAGAGAGGGAGTGACACAGAGAGAGGAATAGAGACAGAGAGAGAAGAGAGACAGACGGATGGAGAGACAGACAGAAGAGAGGAAGAGAAGACAGACACAGACAGCAAGAGAGAGAGAGAGAGAGAAAGAAGAACGGCAGACAGAGAGAGGGAGATACAACACAGGGAGATAGAGACAGACAGAAAGAGAAATAGAAGATATAGAGCGATTGGGTAATAGGGGGGGGGGGCGGAGAAGCGAGAGATGACAGAAAGAAAAGAAGAGAAACTGGGTGGGGACAAAGAGAGAGAGAGAGAGAGAGAGACAGAGAAAGGGGGCGGGGACGGAGTGGAATGGGCGAGAAGTGA
>JBCAUA010012371.1:16516-27390 GCA_038406235.1 Peronia verruculata | reverse complement strand
GAAAGAAAGAAAGAAAGAAAGAAAGAAAGAAAGAAAGAAAGAAAGAAAGAAAGAAAGAAAGAAAGAAAGAAAGATGGCCTTCAGCTTCCAGAAAACTTTCGCCACCTGACTACAGGTGTTCAGTTTTCATAGCCTAATGGGTTACAACATAGATTTTTCTCTCTCTCGAATCAGTGGCATATTTATGAACTGAACAACTAAGCTAAAGGCAATCATTATAATTATTGGCCAAATGTAATAGATTGTAAAACGCTTTGACCCTGTACATTACGGGGATAAGCACTCTACAATTACCCTCTATTCTCTTTATTATTGCTAATGTTATTATCATTATATTAAATGTTTCATGGTATAAACCGAGTTGCCCTATCACAGTAATAATAACAGTGATGAATATCTAGATTAGTAATAACGTGTTTGATCATGATCTCTCATGTGTTTCCAATCAACCGTCGGGTATTTTTATTTTTAATTCCTATGAGATAGCAATTCCCAGACATTTTTAAATCCGTTATATTTTCTTCTATGAAGATATGCCTCACACAAAATAGATCTAATAATTTAATGTTCAGACAAGTTCCCCTCTTTTATAAATGACACGTCAGTCCGTATCTAATATCAGTGTTACTGCGACACTACAGTTTTCCGGTTTCCAGGTGAAGGACGTTGATACAGTAAGGCCATTGATATTTGGCTTTCCTTCGAAAATGTCGGTGAAATGCAATGACTCATTGGATTAAGGAAATGCGTAATTGTCATGGATTAAAATTCTTCAAATTATTTTTAAAAATTTTTTTTTCATCCAAAACGATTCAACATACATGAAAGTAAGGCTTTATGTCGGAAATTCTTTGATGTTGGTCAAATTCTTGTTTACTTTGCGTTTTCAGGTTTTCCGGTAACTGGCAGACGGATGATAGGAGGAAAGTGGAGTAATAATAGTACATGATTGCGCTGAGAATCCTTACCCCACGATATGTTTCCTTATGAAATGTAGAGTTCATGACAACTGAGGCCATGATGGGCAAAAAACGCAAGAGGATCATTGGAAATATCATTTGGTCCAAGAAGGGATATCCCAAGGACGCAGAAGAGGTATGAATGTTCAGTTAACATTACTAAATTCCATCCACTTCTTGTCCAGCAGACCTGATACTGATGAGTCTAGGCTAGATCTAGATCGAAATCTTGATCTAGATCTAGACTTTATGCTGTCTGATATAATGATACGAATCAACGAATGGTCACAGGATATTACTAGATCTAGATCTAGTTTAATTATCACTGTCATCTGCCGACTTACGGTTGATTTATTTTGTGATATGACGATATGTTAGTATGGGAAGGATTATAGATCTCTAACTCTAGATTAATTCTCAGTATTAGTCTTAGAAAGAAATTTAGCCAAAATCTAACAGTAGGCTAACTATTTAAATGTAAAATTAGTTGAGAGTAAGACAATTGGAGGTTTATGTGAAGACTCTAGTTCATTTGAAACTTTTGATCAATATGTAGAACAAGTTTTTATAAGTTAAAAATATAAGCGCAGAAGAGTTGTTAACACCACCAACTGATGTCTTTGACTTTGTTGACTTGCTGTGTATTTCTCTTCTCACCACTACTTGATGTCTGCATTGACTCGCAGTGTATTTTTTTTCTCTGTTAATATTACACATTTTTGACCACAAGAGTACAAGAGTAATAATTCAGCAAATTTCACTAGTTAGTAAGTAGCCTAATATCAACCATGGAGTATGTTCACTCATCTCACTCCCTGCCACAAAATGGTTTCTTTCTTCTCTCAGTTTTTCACTTTGCTGTCACCAGTGAGGATTATTAACCTGTACTGTGTACCTACATATTCTCCATGACTACCAGTGAAAGGGTGTCTTTCATGCCTCCAGAGAGTGTACATAAAACATTATTTGGGCTTGGTGAAGCAATTAAAGTAAAAATTACAAAAAGAGCCTCAAATTTCTCAGTGAGAAGAAAAGAGATTCTGATGTTACTGCTGTACATCCAAAATTAATAGCATTAATTATGGTTTTTGATATAAAAAGCAGCATAAACTATTCACTTTGGAAATCTTTCATTCTGTGTAATGTCTGTTTTTGTGCTTTAGTCTTTACAAATTTCATGTTCATATCCATTGCCTCATATATTATGAGTACCCTTGACTATGTTTTTAATACTTAAAATCATTTACACCTTGATTCATGCTCTAAGACACATTTATAACTAATAGTGGTGGAGGAATAAAATTATGGCGACATTATTTTGTGAGTGGCACTGAAGAATACTGATTTTTTTTGTTCAGCCACTAGTCAGTAGACAATGCAGAAAGTACTTTCAAATGAATAGCGTAAGCAGTGATAATACGAACATCTGAAGATTGTATACTAAGTTTGAACTGTGAACGATTGTATACTAAGTTTGAATTGTGAACTGTGTAATGAAAATCAGTGATGTCTTTATAGGAAACCTAATATATCTGTCATTTTGAAAATGTTGTGGCTAACACTAACAGCTATGCTGTGTAGGCCTATTTAAGAGCCAAGTTGTGGTCACAAAAGAATGTTTTCTTATTGCATCTATAGACATAGGAAACAGAAAATAATGGGGGGAGACGATTTACCTGTAAAGCTTCAGCTGTCCTCCTATGATATTGTAATTGAAGTTTAAGTGTTTTTCTTTTATTTCCCGGATAATTGAAGAATACCATCAGTGTCTAGCCCAAGTTAAATCACACTATGCAATATACATTTATAAAGCATTATGTTGGTACAGATTTTGCAGTTTCTTGACGTGGTGTGTCATCAAAAAATCAATATAATATTTTTATTTTGACAGTAATTTATAAGTACATAGAATGCTTTCCACTGCGAACCCTGGAGATGTGATAAGGTTGAAAGGGAAGAGTGGACACTAGAAATTTTACATACTGCTGGACGGCTTTGCTTTTGTAGTCAGCAAATTGTACAGAATTTTATGTGAAAGTTTATGAAGATAATATTTATACACAGCATAATAAATATAGATTGGTAATCAAGATCATTATAATAGTAAAATTAATATTATTAATCCCATATAATCTAACAACAATTAATAAATATTACCACTACTCTAAAATTGGTTTGTCAGTGCACCATTCATATTCATAATGTCTAACCATAATGTAAGTGGCTGTGAGTTGAATTTTGGAAATAAGTATATTAATTTGTTGATTGTAAGATTTACCTTTTAAAATGAAAGTCCTTTTCTTTCTTTTTTTTTTTTTTTTTTAAACCAGACTAATCAACACTGAGAGATAGGTTTCCTAATTATAATCAGACCACAATGTTTTAGCATTGTATTTCTCAAGAAAGTGAATTAATGTTTAACATCGCATACATATTCTATTCAAGGAAGAGTCGCTTGACAAAATTCCAGTGATGACAATTCAAATGAGTTACTGTCTTCATTCTTCATGTGGGGAAATATTACCTAGATCTTTTAATGATTGTTGTATATTTTTCTTCAACTTCATTTTCTGCAGGCTGAAAAAGAGCAAGAGGTATAGTAATTGAGGGTTTCACTGACATCTGGTTATTTTAATCAATCATTTGAAATGGCCACCCAATAGTATATTGTAGTTTTTTGTCTGCCAGTTTATTTTTCTTAGTCGGAAATGAGATTTTCCCAGATTAATGCATTTTTAATTTTTTTTTTAAAGTTCTGTGACCCGTAAAACTCAAGACTTAGATTCCTTGACATCACTACGTTAAATCTTAGAACAAAGACGAGAATTTTGACAGATAAGGAGGATGATGAAGGGGATAGTATGCCCTGACTCAGTTTTAGAAGTGAAATCAAATGGGCAAACATTGACTCAGTCACTTTTATGACTGAAGATATTAAATCAGGTCATATCATTTTCTTTACATATTGGCCTACATAAATGAAATATATCAAATTAGGGCTTGCTTGCCATATTTAATTTATATATTTTGTTCATACTTTTTCACAAGTGGGCAAAGATTTCTTTGAAAATTATCATTAGTAAGTCTGTCAGTGCCAGATTCATTGATGTTAGTTGTCTTTCAAGAAACAGCATTATTTGTGTGTGTGTGGGGGGGGGGGACACTGTAGATTACATCAGATGACAGTGAATTATCTTAATTTCTGAGAGCAGGTATGCCATCTTTAAATATCAAATATATTGTGGCACACTAATTGTAATGTGGCATGTCATTTAAAAGGACCTGATATATTGTAATGATCACTCATTATTACTACACTGACGTAATGTTTAAACTAGATCTAACATCCACTAACATAATTTTAATTACATCTACATTTATTAACAAAAATTGTTAGTGCTACTATTTTTTTTTTTTCCCCCTACAATCATTGTAATTCTTCATGCTTTGCTTTATATATATGTGACATTTATTCATTTATAGTCTTATTAATAATGTCTTACTCGATAGTCCATTACTAGAGTAATGTCATGAAGATTTGTGCTCACTGGAAAGTTCAAATATTTTATGAAAAAAAAAAAAGGGATGATTCTTTCATCACCTGTTTCCAGTTTTTCTCCTGTTTTCCTTTGAATATTTATTATGACCCGTTGAACCTTACAGCCCTGTACACCAGGCAGATTTTTCCGGTGGTAAATACCCTAAAACCTGGTAGACCAGGCTGACCCACTTACTCTAGTCCTATGCGTCCAAAATAGTTAAAAATAGATTGAATGGATCCCTTTAAGGGAAGGCATATTTAGGAGTATGGTGATTACAATTGTCTACACTCACGATCACGTTTGAAGCTTGCGTTAGCAAAATATAATGAACATGAAACAAGAAATGTGCGTTCATGGCCAGGGATGTTTTTTTTTTCAGGCCCTGGTGACCAGGATTCAAAGGGTTAGCACTGGTGGGTTTATAGATCTTTACATTTTTACTGATTACAAACTGTAAACCAGGGAACAGGAAGGTTATGTATATGTTATACATAATGTATGTCAGTTTATTTCAACTTTGTTTAGTACTATCTCCTTCTCCTACCTTTCAAATCAGAGCATAGATAGAAAGAGCTTTAATGGAAGTTTTTATTCTGAAAGAGGAAAGAAAATCAAACAGCCAAGATTTCCTTTCTGTTCTTGTTACATAAGCTGTGAAACCATATTTTTCACTATTTTCCACTCCTAAATTTGAATTACAGCATGCACCAGAGTACACTTTTTAAGTCATTTTGAAATTTGTGACATAGGTGCACAGTATGGGAAATAAATAAGAATCTGCATGATTAACTCTAGACATGATACTGAATCGTGTGTGAAAGCACTCTAGGAAATTCCCAGGACTTTACTCACAAAAATGTGCTAGAACTGTAGCATGCCTAACTTTGTTTGGGAAGCTCATAACAATTCAGCTGTGCAGAATTTCTGTCCATTTCACATTGTTATAATTCATTAAGACTATTTAAGTAATTTCATTTCCTGATGAATTTACTTTGTCTGCTTGAGATAAGGGAATGAATGGAAATGCAAAAATATGTTTGGCGAGCACAAAGGACACTATTACTGTCCACTCACAACCATGACCAACTCCCAAGATAGGACACTAACCAGCTACTTCAGTAACAAATAATATGCTTTGATCCTTTTAACCTTTCATGGCATTCTTATAGAAAACTCCTTGGAATCTCTTAGATAAGTACCACAGAGTTTTAGTTTATAGTGAATGCTCTACACCCTGCACTGAGTATCTGCAGTTTGTTTGCAAGGGCATTTTTAACTAAAGTGAAAATTGTGTTTTTACAGTTTGTATTTCCAATGTTGCAAAGTTTCAACTCAACTGGTCAAAAGCTTTCATTTATGTCGACTACTCCTTTCTATTTAAATGACAAGCAAATCATCAGGCAGGCTAGATTTTGTAAATTTTTTCAACAATACTAATTGTATGTACAGTAGTATCTTTGTGCCTCTGTATGTCGTCTGTTATTGTTCGTCCTTTGAACGGTTTCAAAATAAAAACTGTTATGCATGCTTACATTCTTTCTTTCTAGCAATGGATCTTTTTGTCTTTTATTTCTGTACTTGGAGTGATTGTTAGTGGCTTTAATTCATCTGAAAGCTAAGTCTTGGTTACAGATTTAGGAAGCACCAGTAAGAGCTATGAATGGTATCCAAATGCTGCCTCTCTTCCTTTGCATTAACTTGATCCCAAGTAAATATAAAAAAAATTTCATTTGTTTTTTATGAAAAATCACTTGTAATAAGTTATAAAGAAGTAAATCTAGTTCAGGTATTCTGATCTTGTTTTGTTAACATTGGTGAAGTTGTTTTTTAATAGCAGAATGAATAAAAATACAAATGCATTTCTCCATTGTGGCCTGCAGAGAAATACATGCACTTTAAAGTCAGTTTATTTTCAGTTGTGGAGTATATTTGTTTCAAACTTTCTGTGGCCTTTAGAATCAGCTTGTCTTCATCTGGAAATATTTCTGTCTTGTCTTTTTGGTCCAGGTAAATTTTTTCCCCCATCAAGTGTCTTTCTTGATAATTGTATATTTTCCAACACAGATTCAGGTTGATCTTTAGGATTTAAAGTAGCTGACTTTGATCATTGAGCAAGTTTGTATGGCAGTAATATGTTGCAAACTGTTGCCTTGCTGTGATGGCAAAGGTGTCAGATGATCCAGGGTAGGCTATAAGGAATTCTTAGTATTTTATATTTGGCACACTGTATAATTCACCCGTTTGTCTTTATCTCACTACTCTACTCGGCAAACATAAGGGTTTGTGTTTTTTTTTTTTTTCAGGCCTGTCGTCTTCATGCTGCTGAATATTTCATACACTGAATTACTCAGTTTCACACATTGAGAAAAGCCAGACAAGCTGAGTCTCTCCGAATTGTCCTCCTCTCTTTTTATAAAAGTTTGTGTGTTGACTTTCTCTATCCTCTCGAGGAAGTTTAGCTGCATTTGTTACCACAGTTTGAAAACCATAAGCCTAAATTTTGTCCCATGTGGAATTTTTATTCTTCTTTTATGATTGAATGTGTGTCAAGTTATTTCCAATCATTTATAGTGAGATTGTTGCATATGTTTATGTTAATTGATTTTCGCATTTGGTTCATTATCTAAAAAAAAAAAAAAAAAAAATGTGAGTAAGCTACATATTTGCCGAAAGTGAAAATTAATATCCCATTGTATGATAACCTGTTTAATAACTGCACTTCTATAAAATAGTGGATACCTCAGGATGTCACATGTCCCTGACTTAGGGAACTTTTCAGAGGACTTGTTTACAGTGCTGATAATCACTCAGGCTTCTTGATGCGTTATGGGCAGAAAATCTAGATCTTTGCACATGGTCTCATCAACCGTGGTCCTTTAAAATTTTAAGATAATGTGATGATTTGTGATGATTATTTGAGGAATATGCCTGTAATCAAAATTAAAGTAAAAAAGGAGAAAGTAAATACAGTTCTCTTCAAAAATCATAGCTCTCAAAGATTAATTATTTTAGGATAGACTGTTTGTGGTTACAAACTAGGGATGATTGGATCAAAACCACAAACTAACGATGATTAGATCAAATTATTTAATTAGGATCTGCCAAACCAATTGCTCTGGTCAGAATTGGAACAAAGGATTTTAAAAAAAAATGTAATTCTCTCTTTAAGTTCTATCTCACGATTGTAATATTTATTTTAGGATACAAACTGTTCATTATCAAGAAATTTATATAGATATTAGTTAGGTGGGTGGGGGGAATACTGTGTCAGGATCCATTTAATCAGTTGTTCTGATCAAAATTGGAAAGAAAGAAGGTCAGAAAATGTAACTCTCCTAAAATGTATATCACATTTATTTTTAGCACATAAACCATTTGTGATCATGAAATGGGTAGTTATGTAGTAGATTATTTTGTCAAACTCCACTTAACCAGTTGTTATGTCAGATAACATCATTAGGATGTTACCATGACAGCATGTCAAATATTGTAATGGTTTTGTTGTGTAATCCAGAAGGCAACATATGTTTGCATATATTTCGGATGGGATGGTTATTCCTATCAATATTCTTGCCAAAGTCAACCAGAATAATCAATACTCACTAGATTTTTTTTCAATTGGCGTGTTTATTTTTAGCTGCAGGAGTGAGAAAGCTCTGGTAACATCTGGCATACAGGTAGTGCTTTGCCAGTGAATGACCAGGCAGTCATTGGTTTTTGTGGCAGGCCAAATGCACAGTGTATTTTTGTCTAATTGAGTCATTGTTCATTTCACACAACCTGGGACCAACAGTTGGCCTCTGTAAATAACTGCTTTCTTATCGACAGCTGACTTAACATTGAAAAGTAATTGGAAGAGAATTGGCATTTCCAGCCCTTTGAAACCTGGAGGGCATTTTGTTTTGTTATCCAAAATTATTCTGAACATTATTGAGTCTTATCTGTTGTTGTAGTGACTGAAGCTGTTTATAAATACCACATATTTAAGCACTTAAATACATTTATATGTGGTTTAAATTTTGTTTGGGGTAGGAATGCAGGGGGGGGGGGGGTTGGGGGATAAGAAAGAAGGGGCTCACTGTCTCCAAATCAGGCTAATCCTTTTATGTCATTCCCTCATATTGCCATTCAATGTGACTGCTGGTGTATTTGTTTTATAGCTTGTTGGCCGGGTTTGAACAGGTGTTTTGTACTATGATAGAAAATTGAGAGAGCTTAATCGATAAGTAGAATGCATACAGGACGTGCCAATGTTTATTCACAACAATTTAGATTGTTTTTTTTGTTTATGTTAGCCCAAATATTTCTGGCCCTCGCTTATTTTAACAGTGTCAGTTAATAAATAAACATAGCCATCTATTGTTTTGTTGGACTTATTCACAAATTGCAGCGTTGATCTCTTTTGTGATTCACTTCTACATCTAAATTCTTATCAGCCAAGCAGACTTGCTTTACCCTCTGACTGAATTTTTACACACATGAACCAGTGCACTAACATCTGCTTTCAGCACACAATGTTTTCAAAATTTTCTGAATACTACTTTCAAACTACATGAATTACATTTTGTTCAATTATTATTTAAAAGATTATACATATATTGCTTTGTCGTATTATTACATGCTTGCTACCCTGTGCCAGACCCTCATAATTTGCTCCTTCTTTTTTTATATCATGGAGGAGATACATTTGCATTAGTTAGTATTCTTTACTCTATCCTCTTCACATAGGAAGCCATAGGAGGACAAATATATTTAAGAAACTTATTGTGCAATAGCAAACAAAGATATTTGTTGTTGTGCCATTCCATCATAACTCACTTACATACTTACATGTATATGAGGGTCTCTTGTCTTTTTTCCTTTTTCTTCACTGTATACCTTGTAAATTAAATGATCTTTTCCATTCTGTTTTGTGTGACAGAAACAAGCTTAGAGAAAAGAAAATAGAATATAATATAAATTTATGACCCTTCATAAATTGTCCACATTAATGGGAGAGAAAGGTCAGGTTAGACATAAAATGAGGTTGTCAGTTTAATTTTCAGTTTTTACAAAAATACAGTTTGAGCCAATAGAATGTCACTACATTTTAATTTCTTAACAATTTCCAAAATAACAAAGATTTACTTTTTATTTTCAGGAATATCAACAACAAGGCAGTGAAGTTTCATTCCAGTGGATCAAACGCAATATAATGTGAAGGAGAGAGTGAAGATTATCATTTTGGAAGCATATTTTGAAATATCATCTGTAGCAAATGTCTGGTCAGTTTTCTTTATGATTCCTCCGGACGCTGTCTCACTGTCTGAGTGTTGATGGCTGTTCTTGCATACCTTGGTCTACCACTGTGTCCTCTATTTGCATTGGTCACACGTTCGATTCCCTGAACTTCTGCAGAAGATGCCTGATTGTGAGTCTGCTTCGAGGGATTTCTTTCGGGGAAAGTCATTCGTGAATTTTCGCCGAGTTAGGCTTACCGATTTTAATTCAAAATATGCTTCCATAATCTTCACTCTCCTCTTCACAGTATATTGCTTTTGATCCACTGAAGTGAAACTTCAGTGCCTCATTGTTGATATTTGTTAGAATGAAAAGGAACTCTGTGCTATTTTGGAAATTGTAAGAATTTAAAAAGTGGTAGCATTTTATTGGCCCACCCTGTAAATAAATAAAGACTGTGCCATTCATGAACACACCATAATTATGCTGCTTACGAATTGCTAAACGGAGGAAGATAAGTATATGTTCAATTTAGCCACGTGGGTACAATAGTTGCTAGCTGTGGATCACAGATTTTCACTTCCTGCTCTGTCCTATAGCCAGAGTGTGTGACCAGTACTTGAAGATTCTATATAAAGTTAGGAGAAAGCCTATTATTGGGTTAGATCCTGCTAGCTACTAGGATGATGAACCAGAGCACAGATTCATTCAGTTACCATTTTGTATACATGGCATAAAAAGCTGTGGTTACATACTGCTGTACCATACACTGCATTATGAAATCACTTGCATTTGATGTACACATTTCATGAGAAAGTGCTCCCTGTGTATTATTTGTTTTCTTAATGAAAGCCTTGGATCTTATTTTTCACACGACATGGGTAGGTGTGGTGATATGATAAAAAAGATTCTCAAGGTGGGTTTTTGTGACTTCGCAGATTGTCTGTACTTAAACTTTATTATCAGTTTAGTGATATTATATAACAAAAATGCAATCAATAATGATAAGTTTTCAAGTGATAGTACATGTATCTATAAAATTGATGAATGTTAAAAATCGTTGTCCTACTTTTTATTCACTTTATGAGATCTAGTTCGGGGGGGGGGGGGGGGGGGGAATCTTTTCCCCTTAAAGTTCCTCTTAAAAAAAATT
>JBCAUA010012371.1:0-16506 GCA_038406235.1 Peronia verruculata | reverse complement strand
CCCCCCCCCCCCCCCCCCCCCCCCCCCCACCCTCCCCACATTAAAGTATATATTAGAGAAAATTATCCTCTTATAATAGAAAGTATGGTCATTTATCAGTCATTGTCCTATCAACAGACAGTTGTAGGTGGTAAATGTCAGAGCATAGGAAACAGACATAGTACAAGAGATAAGATACCATTCATGTTGCATAAGTGAGGAAGTTTGGCTTTGTGTTCAGTGTAAAATAAGCCATTGGACCATAGCACAGTCATGTCCAGGTAGGACTTACTATGATGAGATAGCTGTGTACTGTGTACAGAACAAACACTTAGAACCTCTGTTATCAGTGCTTATGTCAATGGGAACCTATCTCCTATGTTTCATTTCCATCCCCTTTGATTTGAAAGATTGTACACGTGACTGTAAATTATATTTAATGTGAATGCATCTTGAATTTTCTTTAAAAATTTAGAAACTTGCCATTTTAACCCTATGGATACTGTGAAATGTTTTTGTTCATGTAGTACTTTGCTGGTTACGGGTAGTGAAGAGCTTATGAGAGACAGCAAAAATACAACACAAAATGTATATCTAAATAGAATATCCAGAACCAGAGTGCTAACAACATGACTGGTGGATGAATTTCATTATCAGACAGTTTGAGTGATAATAACCTTGGTACAGAGGGAGTTAAATATAGCAAAAACTAAAAGAGGAATTAGTCTTTACAATATGCAGAAATTATGGACATGGATAGTACAGACAGATTTTAAGGAAGATCTTTGGTAATTTTCTTCAGTACAACTGCAAATCCCATATGTTGGGCATCCTGATGAAGAGAGTTAGAAGTCAAAGGGGATTCTGTTGAGAAAATTGAAATTTTGTTAAATTGGAGTCACATGGGATTTATTTTGAACATTAAAATCTCCGCACAAGAAAAATGATAGTTACATTATATTCTCACCAAAGTCTAATACACTCAGTTCTCATTTCTGTAAGTAATTTTATACATGTATGAAAATGTTAACATGAGACTCATTTGTTCTCACTGCAGTATTATGTATTTTTCCTGACTCAACAGAAAAAAAAAATCGCGGAAATTTTTACATAGTTAGGAAAAGTCTGCCTTGCTTAAAATGTTGAAAATTTCTTTTTAAATAGTAGTGTTTATCCGGCAAGAATTTTTTTCTTTCAGAATTACTAACAGAATGTTCGTAATCTTTTCTTTTCAGTCTGGGCTCGGACAAGCCAGCATCTATCATGCCTTGATCATTATCTTCCTAGAATTTTTTGCATGGGGACTTCTCACATCCCCAATCATCAGTGTAAGTATTTTTTTTTTTTTAATTGCCTGCACAATATTTATGAATGTGCATTTCATTTGGAACTGGGCTATTTCATGCCATATTTGGTCACAAATTCTGTAATATTCTCATCTCTTGGGACAAAATCAAGTCAGAAATAGGCATATTTCAGTTTTTTAATCAAATTTTCATAGTGGATATGTTTCTTTTTTTTTTTTTTTTGTAAATATGAATGATTTTGCCCAAGTATTATTTAAGATTATACAAGTCTCCAAATTGTAGTCAAATGATGATATAGTGTCTCTTGCATTGTTGGTATGAACCCATTAAAATTTTACTTTATTTTTTTTTAGGTTTGCCTCCCACATGCATTATAAATTTAGATTCCTCATGTGATTGAGTTTGACAAAAGAAATCTGAGCTATTTTCGTTTAACTAAATGTGAATGATTTTGTCCAAGCATTATTTAAGATTATACAAGTCTACAAAATGTAGTCAAATGATGACATAGTGTCTCTTGCATTCATTGTTGGTATGAACCTATAAAAATTTTAGTTTATTTTTTTATATAGTGTGCTCAATTATTACCTACTGTATAACCAGACAATTTCTAAATTAATTATGAGGCCCAGTAGATTTGAGCTTGTATATTTGCATTTGGCAAATGGTAAGTAGCTTCCTGAAAAATAAGGTTATATTTAGCATTATAAATCCTCAATTAATATATTACACAGGGCCCTGTATGTCAACATCCTGTTAGAATATTTGGATCAAAAGGTTGAATAAAAAGTAATAGAAGTTGAACAGGAAATTGTGTGCTACTGTGTGTTTCAGTGAAAGAAGAAAAATGTTATCAGGCAAAGTTTTTCAAATTCTCTGAGGCATATCAAGTTACTCAAGTAGATATTTTTATCTTGTTCACTGAATGACTGGGCTGTGAACTTAAGCTACATCTATGTTTCTTTTTAGAGCTATGGCAATCAACATTCTACATTTTTGATTCCTAAGTTTTTATATGCGTTCTGTTATTGTAATGTTTTTAGTTCGAAAAGCATCTCAATTGATTTTTTTTGTTTCTTTTCTTTTTTCTTTTTTTTTTTTTTTTTCCTAAGAATAAGCATATTTCATATTTTCATTCCTTGTGCTGCACTGCCCTTACTGTCTCAGAAAGATGATTGAATGACATATGAAAATATATCCACTGTCTAGTTTCACTGGGAGCACAAAACAGGGAATATAATCAGAAATGCCAGTTTTCTTTAAACTTAAATCTATTCATGTCACCTCCACCTTTCGTTTATTCTTTTTGGTAAAATGATATTGTGCACAAAGTGGTTTGAACAACATGGGACGGGGAGGAGATTGATGTGTGAAGTGGGCATGGTTATAAGTCCATGGTTTTAACAAAAAACAAAAAAAACTAGAGTAAACATTCTAGACATTGTTGAAGGAGATTTTGTCTGAAAAGCCACCAAACACGTTGACCTTGTCATGGTGACCTGGCCATACATCCACTCAAAAGTATGTCAACAAATTTCAATTGTTTACAGTTGTCAAACCAATCTTTCGTCATTCGCTGTCGTTGATTTCATTAGACACTGTCAACAGTTTGCAAAGTGCAGCTATTGTCAAGGAAAACCAAGCAGAATAATGCATGATAGAAGTGTCCAGCTATGCAGTTTGTAATGTCGACCAAGGTTGTGTAACTGGAAGTATTTGGGATAGCAATTGAAAGCAATGGTTAAGAGCACTGATAAAAATGCAAGTTTGCCTGAAAAGGCCACAGTATTATATGATATCTACATGTGTCTGTTCTTTTTTCCTTTGCCAGATAATGTCTTTGATTGAAATCAGAAACAGTATGGTTTAGTCTCAGGAAAACCCATAAAATCTTATTTTTTCTCCCAGGTTTTCTGTATCTTTAATTCCATAAAATTTTGATTGATAAAAAATTTACTCCAAATGTCATTGACATAAGAAATGGGGTTATCATTCAGCTGTGACTGAGACATTTTGAAAACAGTTGTGGGAAGATATTTACATACATAGTTTGGATCCTAACCAAATTGAACACATGGAAAAGCAATTACTGTTTTATCATTATCATATCAAAAGAGAAGAAGAAAAAGGACTTGTCAATTGCTTTTCACATCAAACCAAATCAAGCTATTGAATCCTCTTATCTGTCCTAGTTCTCAATGAAATGATGTTGCTGACTTCTATTGATTTTTAATTTCGTTGTTTTTTTTATTTTTTCCTCTCAATACAGGTCTTGAATGACACATTCCCTAAGCACACATTTCTCTTTAATGGCCTTATTCAAGGGGTAAAGGTGAGTATTAATGGAAAATTTCCCCACAGGTTAGCTACTCATCCTAGTCATTCTCACCTGACTCTTTGATACTCCACACTAAGATTGAATGGGATCATCTGTATCAATTATGCAGAGCCTATCACTGCTTTCCTCCTATTAACCAATCAAGCAGGGCTCAGGCTTAGACCGGTTTGACTGTAATTGGGCACAGTAGGTGTGGAAACTTCCATTGTTGCAGGTCAGGATGTGGAACATTGTTTTGACATGTGATGGAATCAGTTCACTTCACTTAGAGAATTTCAGGAGCAATGAACCTGCTCCAGTTTTTCTGAGTACTACAAGAAAACAATTTAAGAACTATAGAACAACACAAAATTTTTTTTTTTTTTTTTTTTAATTTTTTTGTACAGATATGATAGTGATTTGTGTCCTGGTGATATTAGAAATTGTCTTGCAACCAGGGCAAATGAGTTGAAGTTGCACTGAGCAATGAAGACATCTGCCCATTTTTGGTCGTTTTTAACTTATTTCCAAGATACTAAATTTTTTTATTTTTTTTTTTCGTACCCACAAAGCAACAATTTTTAGTCTTTTTTAATCTGATAAAAGAAATAATTTGTTATTATAGTCGGAAAATAGTACAAAACGGCAGTGATTTGAACTCACCCAGCACGACTTGTGGCTCATTTGCCAGTTGAAAGACAATTGTTGAAATTTCATGAGCAGCTCATACTTTTACAACTTGTCATACACTAGCTGCTAATAGAAATATGGGAACAGAACTTTCTCTGGTCTTCACTTGGGACTTCACAGATTGCTCTAAATAAAGTTAAATACATATATATATGGATATGTGTTGATATTGATTCCATGTGTAAGGGCCAGATATAAAAGTCTAGTACCTCAGTTGCATTGCCATTCTTGACTTTATTAGGTTATATTGGAAATTTTCCTGCCTGTATTGAGTATCCGTGAATAAGAGAGAGAACATTGTAAATGATCATATATACGTTATTTTATGACCTCCCTATGGTTCTCCTCAAGAGTGTCAGTTAAATGAATCTTTATTGATTAAATAATCAGACAATACAAAAGCTGTTCATCAATATTCACATGCACACAAAGTGAAGCTTGTTTCAAACCTACATAAAAATGTCTCATCTGTGTTGATCATAGGGATATAAAGTCATTACAAGTAGCTTTTTTGACTTGCATCACTTTGAAGGGTGTTATTTAATACAACTGATCTTAAAGATCATGAGAGTGCACAATAGTTGTGAAAATTAGTCACAAATTAAATTGTGCCTGTGGTCATATTATCAGAGAAAGAAGATACGCTGACTGTAGTTCATTTGAAACTGCATGTATTTTATATATACATGCTTATGAATATGGATCTATAGTGCCAGTATTAATTATGATTGTATAGGAAGCAAATCAGTGCAGATTCTCTCAATAGTAAATAGTGGTCTCTTTTTTTTTTTTAACATTTCTTTTTTATCTTGTGCTGAGCTTCTTCAGTATGTTTGCATTTTCTTAATTAGCAATTTATCATTCTCTGTCAGTCTGCCACTCAGGGTTATGATAATGCAAGAGATGAAAGAAGAAATTTGGTTTTGTAGTCTTTAGACTTGTTCTGCAAATACATTCAGTCGGAAATTTTAAAAATTTGTTTTGGTTTGAGTTTTATTTTATTTTGTAATTTAGAAGCACCTTTCTGGTTTTATTTTGAAACTTAAAGACAGTCCTTAGCCATATATATAGTACTTGATAATGTGGGAGAAAATGGACCCCATGTCCAGGCTTTATCATTTTGTTCCCCATTTCATGCATTGTTTATGGTTCCTCTATTTGGTCAGATCTGTTCTAACCTTCTGCTTTTAGCCCCCAGCATATGTTGCATAACTGGAAATTTAATGAATATTAATCCAAACTGGTGTGTTGTTTCACTATTCAAGAAATTGAAGCTGAAATTTTTTCTTATCATTTTGTGCTGATAAGTACAGGAAATGGAGTTTCTGTTTCTCTTCTTTTTTTTTTTTTAACATTAAGTCAAGATAAGAAAATTTAGCACTTGTTTAAAATTTCTTTGCTCAGTGGCACTATGAAAGTCTCAGTCATGATTTTTTTTTTTTTTTTGGTCTATTCTTACTGTCACATTTAGCTACATTGCTGAGTTGCCTTTTTTTTTTTTTCATTATTTTTTTTCAATAAAGTGTAAGCTGTTCTAAATAAGGGCTTGTGCACAGCAAGCTAATGCAGCACTGCAGATTTAAGAACACACAGCTTGACAAAATAATTCTACCCTCGAGAACATGTATCATTTTTCTGAGCCAAGCTTGTGAAAGGCACATGCAATCCTGTATAATCACATGTATGTTGTAGCATGTTTCAATAAATATGTTTCATTTATTGTCACCCAGACTCGTTATACACACATCTGAGTTACAGACATATTCACATTTTCAAAAAGGGGGGGGGGGGGGGATGCAATTGAAATCAAACTTCCTTTTATGGATGAATATTATTATTTTGTATCTGTGAACAGTATTAACCGCCATTGTATGCTTAAAATTGTTTAACATTTCTCTGTCATTTGAACTGCACAAAGCCTTTCAGTTAACACAGTTGTAACTATTGCTATATGCTGGTACTTTTTCTTCATAAGATTTAGGCAAATCACATTCTTTCAAAAAACTTGACTTTTTGATTGTCTTGTCTTTCCCAGGGTTTGTTGTCATTCCTGAGCGCACCGCTGATTGGGGCCTTGTCAGATGTATGGGGCCGCAAGCCATTCCTGCTGCTCACTGTGGGCTTCACTTGTGCTCCCATCCCTCTTATGAGGCTCAGTCCGTGGTAAGTACTTCTAATCCATCATACCTGTCAGTTTTATGTGATACTTTTTTTCAAATCTAGCCTTTCGTTGTACCTCATGATGAAAATGTTTGTTATCTTGGCGTACGAAATACCAGTGTACTGATGTTACTGTGCATGAAATGATACAGGACAGTGCATAGTGATTAGAGAAAATTTGATGTGATCAAAATGAGATGAACAATCAGAGATTTAATCATCCTGAATGAAACATCACTGAAGGGCATACAGTCATTTACCAGTCTCAGCATTGTGGGAGTCCACCATGGAGAAACAGATATCAAAACAAGTACAGCTAAAGCCAGGATTTTTTTTAACATAAGGAGTTACAGAAGCAAGGGAAGAAAAATTTCACAATACACTGAAGTTAAGGATTTACAACTCAAGTGTGAGGTCAGTTTTACAATATGATTTGAAAATCTGGGCAGCCATCAAGATTGTTTAGCCAAATTTTCATCAGTCCTTGCATAAGAAAGAGTCTTAGACTACATTAACCAGAATAAAATCAAGGGGGTTTGAAGAACTGGAAAAGGACTAGCTAGATATTTACAGAGGAAGAAGTAGGTAGAAGTGATGATACTGACCGGTAGCATCATCACACCAACTTTTGGAGTAGAAATAGTAAGGAAAGAGGTGAATAGAGATCTAGTGGGCCATGGTCTATATCCTGGAATTGATAACAGATGATGATTATCATCATTCTTTCTTTTCTTTTCTTTTTTTTTTAATTTTTTCAACTTCCACAGTTTGACATTAATACACTGTTCCAGTTTAAACAGCATGTCAGATGAGATTTACTGCCATTGGCTGTTTCAGTGCCTCCGTGCCAGAGCATTAGTCCCAAGTTCCTTATTCTCTACATTGTTCCTGGTCCCCTACAGAGTAGTTAGCCTGCTCTCAATTTCAGGTTACGGTCTTTCAGCCTTCTGGTGGAGGTTACCTCGACTCTCAGTTTCATGCTAATCTGCAATCATCGCTATATCTTGTTGTGGCAGCTTGGCATGATAGTGACATTATTCTCACCAGGTAGTTATCTGTGCCTCATTATTGTTGCCGGGCTGCCTGTAAATTTATGATGTCTTCTCACAAATCAATTTGGTTTTGTTTTTGTTTTTTCAGCTTATCTAATGTGGAGTTATTCATGTGGTAGCTTAATTTTTTTTCTCATAATTAATATTGATTTGTCTGTGCATATGATATATGCTCTACATATTGATTTGCTTGTGCATATGGCCTATGTATATATAAATATCTCTCTATAATATATATATATTTGTGTGGGCTAGGGCATCTGACATAGAAATGTCAGTTATTTTTGCATTGATATGGATGTCTTTTTTTTTTTTTTTTTAACCTTAAAACATGCAGTAAAGAACTTGTAAGGTAATACATATGTAGGAGCATAATTTTGAGCATTTTCTATAGGCAACATCAACAAAAGTAATAAGAAAAGAAAAAAAAAAGACAAAGAATGATTTTCAATTATAGCAGTCATGGGGAAATGAACCAGAAGTTCAGTGGTAGCATTGCTTGTAGTTCTCTGAAGTGCATTGCAGTAGCAGAATTGCTTCAGTTATTGTATTAATTTAAATAACGGTTGTATCTGATAGACATCTCTCACACTTATTGCATTTTATATTCATAAACCATTTTGCCCATTATCAGCAGCAGTCAGATTCCTTTTATCTCTCACAATATATTTTACTCCTCATAGTACAATGAAGCACAAATACAATACAATGTACAATTGGAGTAACAAACATATAGTACATGTAAATAATATCATCAGAGAGCCTAGTATGAAAAATACTTCGGCCCTTTTTGAGATTGTATATGAAATAGAAACTTTTTTTTTTCTTAATGTCATATCGTTGGTGTCACAAGCATTCTGCGAGTCAGAAATTTGGGAATTAAGTCATCGCCCGTCTGCAAGAATCCCTCCGAAAACTTTCTGTTTGTAATTTTTCGGCAGTCTTAACTCTATGGTGAAAAAAGTACTTATACTCACTTGAGTGGGTTGCTTGCGACACTGACAATATGCTTGTTACTCCATGGTGTTTATGGTTGCACCTTAAATCCTGACAGGTAGTTAGTTCTCCCACTGATTTTTTTTTTTTTTTTTCAGTTGGCTTTAAAAATGTGTTAAATGTGACTTGCGTACTTTTCATTCTTGGGGGTTCTATAATTATTTGTAACTGGATCTCTTTCATTTTGTCCCTGACAGGTGGTACTTTGCAATGTTGTCAATATCAGGAGTCTTCTCAGTGACATTCAGCGTTGTCTTTGCATATGTTGCTGACGTCACTAGTGATGACGAAAGAAGTTCAGCTTATGGGCTGGTAAGTAACAACAAAATCATCTTCTGCTCACATTGTTAACTGCTGCCCCCCTTTCCTCCTTTACATTACTCTGCAGTCATCCTTTTATGGTTTTAGAGCCAGGCTCAAAAGTATCTCATGATATCTACTGCATTTGAAAAAAAAATTCTGAACATCACTTTGTGCACTGCTGTATTTAGTCACAGAAACCCTGTTCTTTCTATGAACTGATATGAATGCAGCTAATCTGTCTGTGGCTAATTTTTTTCATATGCAAGGATACATTTCTTAATAACCAGTCATCTGGTGGCAAAATTTGATCGCATGGGCTATCCCAGACACTGAACTATCAGATTATCTGAACCAAGGATCTCAGGTTAGAAAAGGCAAATTCATATATAATGTTTTTGGAGTACGAAATACAATGGAACCTTGGTTTATGAACTTAATCCCTTCTGGAGCTGTTTGTGAATCAAACATAGAAATGAATGTAAATACAATTAATCCATTGCAGCCTGAGAAAAATGGTAATTTTAAATTTTTAAAATGTGACTGAGGCTGATGCCCTGTTGTTTAAGTCATTTTAAGACATGGTTTTACAGTGATGTATGCTGTACGCCTATAGCACAACTGACCCCAGTCATATTATGACACATGTTGTACTTTAGCAGAACAGTGAAAGGTTTTTAATTCAACAGAAATGAGAAGACATTATAGTCCACTGGTGATTCTGTCCTTTTTGTGAAATTCTCTTAGCACTTGGGGAGGAAATAAGCATAGCAGTGAAGGGGTTAAGAAAGGGACAAATAGTATTTTTGCAGCATCCAGCATTCTTTCATTGTTGATATGTCAGTTTGACCTATGACTATTTTCAACCCAAATCTGGCAATATGTTTTTGGTTGAAAAAAAAAAAAAAGGGCGGGGGCAAGTAGGATGGTTTGTAGGACCCAGCACTATTTCAGTATTGATGCATCTTATTGTGATATTGTTTTTAGTCCCAACTCCCCAGGGGTCTTAATTCTATAACAAAGGATTTAATGAGGTATCCTTATGATTGGAGAATAGTAAGTAGATTAGTCATGACAACAAAGTTCCATAAATTTGATCTTGTTTAAATTCACTTCTTTACTCAATCAGCAATATCAAGACTTGTGATTTCCATATACATTTTTCTCATAGATTTGTTTAATATTGTACTTTAGTATTAGAATTTGTTGCCCTCAATGTAGTCTCTCAGAGATACTTAAATGAATGGTAGCAGTATGACCCTCTAAAAAATGCTGAAGACTCTCATCCTTATGAAAGGATAAAACAATGGTATTATTTATATACTTTATTTGTCTTTCAAATGTTGCAGGTCTCAGCCACATTTGCTGCCAGTTTGGTGACAAGCCCAGCCATCGGAGCATTCCTCCAAGATATGTACAGTGAGAATGTGGTGATCTGGCTGGCCGCCTCCATCGCCGTGTTGGACATCTTGTTCATTCTAGTGGCTGTGCCAGAGTCGCTACCAGAAAAATTGCGCCCAGCCAGCTGGGGCTCACAGATCTCATGGGAGAAGGCAGATCCTTTTGGGGTATGCATGAAATCATCTGCATGTTATTTTTATTTTACACAGTACTTTTTTTTTTTGTCCTTTATTTTTTAACAGTGAAGACTAGGTAAATGTGGTCAATGTTGTGCGTGGTTGCGCTTTTTTTTTTTTTAACTGCCAACATAATTCGACTTATCATGGGGTAAATTTTATCCTTATACATGAATAATGTTCTTTATACTGTCAGAAATCAATGCTTTCATCAACATAATTACATGTCTGTAGTGAGAGATGCATGAATTTAAAATAGGGAAAGAAAGGGGCTTACAACCAGTTATCATGTGGTATTGTGAAATGATTAGAATGTGCAGTGTTTTTTTTTCACTTTTTATAGTTTATTTATGTTTGCTGATTACTATTACTTTTTTAAAATTTTGTTTTTTATCATTTTATTTTATTTCTGTAATGTTTATTTAAAACACGGTAATTGGTATGTAAGAAAGGATCACTAAATATAATTGAAAATGCCCAAAGATTTTCTTTCTCTGTTTTGCCACAGGCCCTGAAAAAGGTTGGCCAGGACCTGCTGATCCTCCTGTTATGTGTAACAGTATTTCTCTCCTACTTGCCAGAGGCAGGAGAGTACTCTTCAATATTTGTGTATCTTAGATTGGTGAGTACACTTTTAAAGTAATGGTTGTTTCAATATAATTAGAGTACTCATATTTTTCTTTTCTTTTCTTGTTTCTCCCTCCCCCCCTTATTTTTTTCACATGCCTTCCATTCCAGAATCAGACCTTTTTTTTTTTTTTTTGTCTTGATATTGGAGTCAAATCTTGAGACCCTGATAGGCATCATATTAATTTTCAGATTTTTTTTTATTATTGCCGTCTTTCCCTCTCTTCCCCTGTTTCTCCTAAAAAAAAAAAAAAACCTTAAGAAAGTTATTTAAACTTGAAACTCATTTTGTCAAAGGTCAGTATCATTTTATGCACTATGTGGCTCTCAAAGAAGAAAATTTTGATTTGTTTACAGACATAAATGTTTTCATTGAGATGCTTTGCTATTACATTTAATTTTTATGAAAATTTTGTTTTTTTAATTTTTCATCTTCTATTGCTGCATGGATCTATATTATAAAATGACAAGAAAACTCACAACAGGCTTATGGACTCAAAAACTGCTGAATGGATCCATCTGAAGTTTGGCACTCAACACTGTTGCATATGGATCTGTGTTTTTATGTACATAAACCTGAGAAAAGCTCATTATCTTTGACATTGTTCAACATATGCAATAATAATTGAATAATAAACTCGCGAGGGTGCTTGATCCGAATTATACGGTTGATAGTATGATGTGTTCAAAACACATTCTCTTTTAGTAACAGTCAGTGGTATCAAGCAAATATCAACATCTAGGTGCACACTCTTTGCTGTAAATTTTAGGTTGCAGAGCTATATTAACAAAATATCCCTCGCACGGAGGCCATGGGTTCTCTTCTAGTTATTGATATATAAGTATATAACAGATCTAGCAAATTAATATCAAATGTTATCCCTCTAGTTTCCAGCAAGAAATACATCTGGATTAGAATCTGTTCATTCTTAGTGATCCAAGTCATTCAAATGATACACATTTATTTAGTATTATGTTTTCTGTGGTTCACTGTTTTTTACATACACCTTGTCTTCAGATGATGGACTTCACTAAAGAAGAAGTGGCGTCCTATATTGCTGTAGTTGGTGTTTTATCTGTGTTAGCCCAAGTAAGTACTGCTGGGAGAACCTTTCACCTGATTCACATGTATGAAGAGAAATGAGTAAATGATAAACATTTCATAGCCTTTTTTTTTTTTTTTTTCCATATAAATCTGCCATCTGCTGATTTTGATAATACTGTGTTATCTTTGTTTGAAAAGAAAAAAATGTATTTTTTTTATTTTTTTTCACAAGACTCTATAGGATCTTTTTGCTCCTGATCAGTTTTATATTATTTTGTCTCTTATCATCCATCTGGTCACCAGTAATCATTTTGTATCATAATGAGAAAGATAACGTAGCATTTCTTGTTCTTCCAAATTGTCTCCTGATTGTGCTTTACCAAGAAAGGGTCCACTGTAAAATGCTGTGATCTGAGAAGATTTTCTCACAGTATTCTTCAACACTTTGAGTTCATTAAATGAGTCTTTAGGAAAAAGAGCTAAGATTTTCCAGAAAAGATTGATAGATTGCAGGATGGCCAATCTTTTCTTTAAAGACCCGTGCTCTCAATCAGACATGATAACTATCAGATGTATAGTGTTACATTTGCACCAATTATTTAATCTGCTTGTATGCTAAATGTTACTTCATCTTGTTTTCAGAGTTTTTTTGAACTTTGTCAATTCAAGATTTGTTATATTTTCATTTCAGACCCTTATTCTAGCTCTGTTAATGAAATACATTGGTCACAAGCAGACAATTATGTTTGGACTGGTGTTTGAGATTATTCAGTTGACGTGTTTCGGCTTTGCCTCACAGCACTGGTAAGAACAGCGTCTTCATTGTACTTATCATGTTATATTATCCACTCTGTTTAAGTCTTTGCCGCCTATTTTCATAAGACATGTTAAGAATCACCAATATTAAGGTCCTTGACAATATCATCCATTGTTTTTCATATCAATAAACTTCTTCGTAGCTTTGGCATCAAAATGTAGCAAACTGAAATAATTTACATGGCTTTTTTTTTTAATGCATGTGTGTGTTAAATTAGCAGTGTTTTCTGCAACATTTATTGCCACTCTGCAAACTAGAGCAAAGTGAAATGTAGATTTTGAATCTGCTGTAATCTGCTGAATCCAAGGAAGAATTGCAAAACAATGTTATATTAGTCACATGATTTCTTCAGCCTTAAGTGTGTTGCAAGTCACAGTTTCCATTTCATTGGCGAATCACAATATTGATGGATCACTCAGAAAGTGAGGGATGTGATTTCTCATGTGTTTCAGGATCATCTGGCTGGCTGGCACAATGGCTGCAATGTCAAGTATAGCCTACCCCTCCATAAGTTCTTTTGTTTCTGCACATGCTAGTGCAGATCAGCAAGGTAAGTAACTCTTGTGGCAATCCAGAGATCTCGTTGCCCTCACAAATGTATTGGATATCACCAATAATTTTATACTTCTAAAGAACTTAAAAGATTCTGATTTTTGCTCATGTAGGCAATACTTTTGGTCAGGCTGAATTTATTTTTTTGTACATTTGGTGGGTTAAAGATAACTACATAATTGAGACTTTAATGAATGCATAAAATTTGGATGGGTTGCTCCATGGTGTTGAGAACCATGTCTGGTTGGACAGACATGCTTATTGGCATGTATGAGAAAAATATGCGATGCGACATGATGAAACCAGGCTCTCATTAAAAATTTTGAGTATATGGGGTGAGTGGTATCACTGTAATGATTTTTCATTTCCTTTTCTGTATATAAAAAAATGGTTGTTTAAAGCCAATGGGGGTGACCTGTCGCTGTAGCTGAATTTATTGAGAACATGGCCAATCACTTTTATAAATCCTTATTAATCCTTGTTAGGCTGTGCTTCTAAATTACAATTTTTATGCTTTCACTCTATCTGTTTCTGTAAATTGCACTCTGAAATGCATTTTTAAATTGATATGGAGGGGTTTGGTGAAGAAAAAAAAAAATTGTGTTAAAAATGCATTCACTGTTGAAAAACACATGATTTCTCCAGTGAGCTCAGTTTGACAAGCACCTGATTTCATCGTGTCTTGTCTCATATACATCCTGTAATGTAAAAAAGAGACATGGACAGAAAGCTAGGCGTCCCTATACCAGGCCGAACACCTGTGGTAGGCATTGAAGGCTGACTGTTTACATCACCAGATTTAAAACGCTGTTTAAAATATCAGTAACACAAGGCGAAATTTTTTACCTTAACAAAATTGTATTCATACGAAACATAACTTGGCAAAAACGAGACACAAATTATTTTAAACAGCTCAATGACATTAAAACATTCATCGCGTTCAAATATGAGAAATATTATCAGACATTTATTACAATAGTTAAATTAAGAAAAAGCCGCCAAATCTGTGAGCACCATGCTTGCAGAGTTCAACAAGAGTCACGCGATCTGAGTTTCGCTCACCGAAGTTTCGTCGTCTCAGAACGAAAGTGTCCAAATTATAAAGTTGTTGCAATTAGAACAGTTTAATTCTAGGGCCACGATTTGTGGCCAGCCTACAAATGAATCTGGTTACCTGGCCTGTTTATAGGGACGCCTAGGCAGAAAGCCATCTTGACATCACGGAAAATTATTGCAATTCAAAATTCTCTTTCTCAAAAGAATGATGGATTTAATGCAATAATCATCAGAAGCTTTGCTAACATCACTGCTGTGATTTATAAGTAATGTGTTTCACCCTGTCAAGTTCCATTATGTTCCGTTTATTTCACCTTTGTATGTCAATCCTGCCTCGTGCTCTGGGACAGCTTACCAAAACTTCATGAAAACATTTGAAATAATGGTCTTCAATATTTATGAAAATTATGGCATATAATTGTCAAGTAGATATTTAATTAATCTCTGTAATCTGAGGTGTATGTCTTGCACCTAGGGCAAATGAGTGGGAAGTTGCTCTGGCCAGTGAAGATCTATGCTGGTTTTTGACCATTTTGGTTTTTTTTTTTTTTTTTACTATTTTCTGACTGAGATACCAAAATTTTGCTATTTTTAGATTAAACAAGGTTACATTTTCATTTTGTGAAAACTGAAAAATTTTGGTGTTATAGTAGGAAAATAGTTAAAAATGGCCATGGGTTGTAAACACCCCCATCACGCCTTCCCACTCATTTGCCCTGGGCGCAAGGGATCTTCTATATCCTGGGACCTAAAAATTTCTACTGGTCCAGTGGGCCTCAGATTTGGCAGAAGTGTGCATAAATGCTTTACAAGATCGGGAAAGTTTTTCATAATGCTATTGGAGAGCACTTGGAGAAGTTGTAAAAATTTCCTCTCTAGGACTAGTAGGACATGGTTAATTCAAGCATATAAAATGTCTTGCGACCAGGGCAAATGTGTCGGAAGTCGCACCGGGCAATGAAGACATACGGTTGTTTTTGGTCGTTATTAACTACTTTCTGACTAAGATACTAAATTTTTGTTTGTTTTCACAAAACACAGTATAACCTTTTTTAATCTAAAAAAAGAAAAATTTTGGCATCATAGTCAGAAAATAGTAAAAAAAAAAAAAAAAAACGGTAAAAAACAACTGTGACTTGAACTCACCTGGTGCGACTTGCGACTCATTTGCCCTGGGTGCAAGACAAATGTATTCTTCATATACCTAATGGTATATCAGCCTTCATGCCTGCCAGTTCTTTCATTCTGTTTTTATTTTTTAATTTATTTTTTTTTTATTTTATTATTATTTTTTTTTTAATGTGGATTATTTTTCTAATTGCCTTTATTACAAGATGCATCTTTTCCTCTGCAGGTGTAGCTCAGGGTGTGGTCACGGGTATTCGCGGACTCTGCAATGGACTGGGTCCTGCTTTGTTTGGTTTTATCTTCTACTTGTTTCATGTGGACTTGAATGAAAATCATGTGGACAAACAGCTGGCAGATCGAAAGGACAACTTGTCACATCAAACCTTGCACAGTGCCATACAGGTGGGAATAAATGTTTGCTGTGTCGCAGATTTCCTGGATATTTTAACCCTCCAAGTGTCACTGATAAATAGTCTATGGTGCCAGGAGAAATAAAAGATTTTACCATGTGTTGGAAAATACTTAGAAACAGGTGTACCAAAATAAAGTAAGAGCCCTAAAACTACATTTTCTGAAAGTAGAATGAATAAACTACACTGTGATTTTTTTTTTTTTTTTTCTCTGTTGACATATATTGACCTTGGCCCATTGACCTAATAACGAATCACAAAAGTCAGCCATAACACCACAGAACGAAATTTACATAAGATCAGCCATACACACTTGGAGGGTTAAAATGGAAAAGCATCCTGTACTCCATGGTCTCCTCACTTGGTTCCAAGTAAGGTCCTGTAATTGTAGTGAAAGCTGTTTGGTCTGTCTGTATGTTATTGTTCAATTTCATTAAAGTTAAAGCTGTAAAGACTTGAGTGAAATATTCTTGTGTCTTCACAGAGGGTTCGT
>JBCAUA010012360.1:0-13080 GCA_038406235.1 Peronia verruculata | reverse complement strand
TATCTATCTATCTATCTATCTATCTATCTATCTATCTATCTATCTATCTATCTATCTATCTATCTATCTATATGCCTACCTACATACCCACCTGTCTATCTGTCTGCCCATCTATCTCTTTCTGTCCACCAATGCAAGTACAAGTACATCTTACACGACGGCAACCGCGTGAGAAATGGTGATGGAAAGCAAGCACAGACAAACAGAGCCGAAGCCACAGTTATGGTGTGGATAAAACTATTTAGTCAGGAGCATCTCAAGCACAAACTGGCCGAATGTCTCAGCAGGCTACATATCACACACTCACACTAACAACAGACCGACAAGAGAGTGCTATTTCAAGCTGAGATAATCCTACCATAAGCATGGCAAGACCACATACATACTACATGCACACAACAAAATGTCTCTCAAACGTCAGTGCTACATGCATGATGTGTAGGGGGCCGTTAGGAGGACTTTCACTGATTGTATGCCTGTATGTGTTATCTGACAGGCGATATAATGCGACAATGGGACGATGTGAGATTTCCCGGAAAAGCATCCTGATGGCCGCCAAACACGACAGCGAAGCAATCAGCTCGACTGATGTGTGGTTTCAAAATGTGTGTAATTTCACTTTCGACCTGAATAGAACAGGTTATGTTTGGGCAATGCAAAGAAATGACGTCTAATAATTTGCTTTTAGAAGACTTGAACAGGACAATGTTCGCACGATGCTGTGAAGATGTTTCGTCATCAGTCATGCCTTCAGATATGACATTACAGGACCTTTGGCAAAATGACAGTCATCAAAACTTATTACTGTATACTGGTACACTCTATAAAGCAACAGGGTCTTTTGAAAACGGTGGATATTTTGATGCATTACATGAATGACATGAGGAAAATGATGGAAGAAATACGACATGCTATTTTGTGCACGGTCATCTAAGCTTGCAAAGCTTTAAACTATGAAGGAGACTTATGATCTCCACTCAAAACAACAACAACAATAGCAACATCAGCAACAAAAACAATACCAACAGTGACATGTATACCACATCTCACTTCACCGACCCCTGCAGGGCTCTGATTACCAGAAAACGGACGTGTACATTTCAGTTTAAAATTACAAACACACATTCTTCGCCACAGATCTTATCCCTGAACATATCAGCTTACTGTAAGCTAAAAACACACACTTCGGGTTCTTACATAGCGGACACTGACAAAACAACTTTTCCATGGCAGTTTCATTGCCAATCTGTTCAAATCTATACTATCAATCTGCAACAAAACCCACAATAGGTTTATGGACTCGAAAACTACTGAATGTAGCTATCTGCAATTTGGCACACAACACTGTTGAATATATAGATCTGGGTTTCTACTTATATAAAGCCAGAAAAAAAGCTCACTATGTTTGACATTATTCTAAATAGACACAATAATTGAATAGTAAACTCGCAAGAGAGTTTGAGCCGAATTTCATGATCGATAAATTAACGCGTTCAAAACACCAAACATTTTCCTTGAGTAGCATTCAGTTTAATCATCCAAAATACCAACATCGAAAGTGCACATGCTTGCCACATACTTATAAGTGGCAGGGCAATGCCAGGTTGCAATATATATAAAAATCTCAAACAAAGGTCGTGAGTTCTCTTATATACAGAACTAATCCCAGTATTACTAGTGAAAAACAACAACATGCATGGCTCCGCTCGCTGTGAACTGCACGATCTTGTCCGCTTAACGAGAGATCAGGAAAATTAATCATGATTTTCTCGAAATAACCGTTTTCTGGCAAAAGACCTTTAACAACACAGTTAGCATTTCTCCACCCGTGTTTGTGTGTGTTTCTCGTGTGCGTTTTTCTTTCTCCTTCCCCGAGGTCAGATTGGAGGGAAGTTGTACCGTACAATGCCTGCAAGGTCGTCCGTACTCAGCAGAACCTTGGCTGCTTTATTTCGTGTCATGGCGTGTGCCTCACGTTCTGGGGATTCCCTAACCCTGGTACAACAGTGTACATCCTCCAGCAATACTAGCCCTGACCTCTCCAAATGTACATGGTGTACAATTACATGATAACGCAGCTTTTTGACGTGGCGTTATTGTTATTTGCAGCCTGCACCATTTCTGATCTGAACCTAGCTAATGTAACAGCTGGAATCAGGGGCCGCCAGATCTAAGCAAAGATAGTCCCTTCCCCAAAGTACACACAGTACTCGCATTACGCTCATGAGACATTACTTTCGCGCACATTACACTACATTCTAAAACAATGCCATCCTAGAAGTCCTGTCCCACCAGTACTTTCTCTCGACACTGGGAGGGTTAAGACAGGGATAGCAGATGAATTAGCAAACGTTCTGAGGCTTATGATGTACATCCGATCACATGGACAGGAATCTGAGTCTTTCATCTTCTTTCGTTTCTCTTTTGTGTTGATAACGGTAGGTCTACAAACTACAGTGTATCCTCCTGAGAGTTTCCTGCGAGGATGCCGGACGGTATATCTGGGCTATGGAAACTTGAATCTGGCAATTTTTAAGTTACTCATTTGCTTGTCTACATATGAAACAGTTGCTTGACTATAGAAAATGTAATTGTACAATTCAACATTCTCACAAATACACTACAGTCGGTAACTGCTTCCCCAGATCAAGTGGTCAGATCAAGTACATAGTTCAGGAAATCGCTCAGTGTGACCGAGGGCCACAAATACAGCTCGTGATCAACACTGCAGAGGGATGGCTGTAAACTGTAGCTGGAGATCCCAAAATCTTTCATAGATATGGTGTCAGTGCAGGTCTATGGTATTCTGACATAACGCCCTCTTGTTCTCGCCGTTCAATCATTTCCCCACCCTGTCCACAGTTGTATAAGACAGCACACTACATTATTTCAACTTGTAAAAAACTACTTTGTTCACTGGATAAATGAGATTGATTGATCTCATTTTTTTTTTTAAGGTGATTTTTTCGAAAAAGTGTTTTCATGTTGAAAAAAGAAAAAGGCGTTGACAAACCAGGCTAGAATGGTTAGGGCCCAGCAGACAGGGCAGATCTGACAGCCTGGTTATGTCGGCCTTGCACGGCCACGGACTTCGAGCTTATCACCACTCGGTATGCACCATCAACAACTTTTCTATGGGCATACGGCCCTGGGGTAGCAGCTGATATACTATGACAAAACGCGTTTCAATTTATTTTTCAATCACAATTTAATCCCATTCAGTAATCAAATACAACCTTTCACAACATCAACAGATAAGCCATTGCGTTGCTCTGTTCTCTAAAGACTGCAGTTTATTCACCATCTGTTAAAAGACTGATGGCAGATAAAATATTAAAATAAAAGGATTTTCATGAAACCAAAACGTTCACGAGAAATGTGTTTTGTCTCAGCAGATCAGCGCCACAGTACGTCGAATAACCCCAGCATTCCTCTCCGCTCTGGTAGTGCAGTAAATATCAACCATTTCTGACAGACAGAGATACGACCATTCAATTTAACTACTTTACAAATGTCATAACTTAGCAGTGAGATTTTCTCCGAGGAGAGGTTAACTGCTGCCTTTCAGTTTAGCGGAGTTATATAAGTGCCCATAACTCGCGGTCTTTGAAGAGAAGTTGAGATAGCGCTATTGAGTCTAGTTGCGTAGCGTGCATAGCTTCACATTCTCTGAAGAGAGTAGGAGATACCGCTATTCAATTTGGCTGCGGTATAAACTTTCTGGGGTAATGTGGCGTGTCTGCAAGAAGCGGCTGTCGTAATTTTCACAGGGAATGCAGGGCCACACTCCACTCCGACATATACCTAGGACTGGGTCTCTCTGTAAACAGGAATGTCACATCTCGACCTGAGACCAACAACTCACTGTTCACCAACCCCGTGGTGCAGCTCTTATATTAGCTAGAATATGTTGTATATAATAAATACCATTTCATCTAAGCACGCCCCCCCCCCTCCCCTTTCTCTCTCCTGTCTGGCCAATGTTCATTATTTTACACGGCTGCGCTCTAGTCGAATCCCTATGACATTTCCCACAATGACCGGGCTACGTCACTACCATCACTACCCACACCACCAGTACCGCCCCCTTTCCGCTCTACAAAATATGCACAGCTTCCTTGTACGATCGGAGCACACCAGCTGCTCTCCGTCAAACATAAATGAGTCCCGTATTAATCTTTTACTCCCGTAAAATCCACTCGGGCTATGACTGTCTCCCTCCTTTTTTTGTACTAGATACAGGTATTTGTCCAAATATTTACTTGCTTATATTTACTAAGCTCCTTGTACAACTCTGCCACTGTTGAATAACGCAATCTTTGCCCTGTTTTCGGCCAACAATCAGCGTATGGCTCCACATATTATTATTATGCAGGCCACAATCGTAGTCAGCATAATGATACGCTCCAGGTAGGAAAATGACACAGCATAACCGAGAACATTTCAACAGTTCATGACTAGATATGTGGGCACAAGAGCTCTCTGCCCTCCATCTTACAGCACTCATGGACCTAAATATATAAGGTCAAAGATTTCCGACTCAGCACTGCAAATGTACTTTGGTACAGTAACTGATGTCAGAGAGAACAACCCTTGAGAAAGCCTCTTGTTTGACGTCGGTCACATGGTCGATAGAATTTCCCTCACACGATCTTTGCGTACAAACCATGGAGCTTAATACTATTATACTGGAGAGCGGACTGATGACGTCGCCTTAATAAAACACCCTGTGTCTCGCGTGCCACTACTGGACGCCATGGCCATGGAGGCGTTGCTATTACTTATGCTTGGTGTCTAACCACGCACGGAGTACTTTTCCTGTGTAGTAAATCTTTTCCTGTAAACAAACGGATTCCTTTTTTTTTTTTTTTTTAAATCAAGAGCTACAGCACAGACACAGTATTCAACAGACTTGCTATCATGAGATAATGACAGTGTGCATTTCGTTCATTCCTGAAATCATGACCATGTGGTAAAATAATAACAACGGGCGTAAACTAGGTGTTTTTCCCTCACGGGCATGGCTCCACAGTCAGCATGTGTGACGTCATCATTCGGCTCTCCAGTATAAATAGTATAAGCTACTTGGTACAAGCTCTGAGTATGGCAGGGAGCCCTTGACCAGTTATGAGCACTCTGACGCCATGTGTGAGCCATATTCCCTTTGCTCATTTGACCGACCTGGAAGTACTTCACTGTTTTACCTGTCACTGCTTGTTTGGAGAAACTTGCAATTTATGGAGTGAAGTACTAGATCTAGTCTTTCTATAGATGCCCCGGAGCCAGTCAAAATTAGATATAAGTCGAATTTTTCACCATAAGGGGTTTTCGGTATCCTGTGATAGTTTATTTCATACTCTTTCAGGCGGTGAAAAAAGTTTTTAGCTAGCTTCATTCCAGCCAGAGAGATTGCAGTTTAGAGAAACAAGCCCCCCCCCCCCCCCATGACCGAAATTTTGAGAAAATGGAGTTTAAATGAATGGTCGAACGTTTATCTACACCTACCTCTCAAAAGCCCGATTTTAATGAGGAAAAATATATAAACAGAAGGTAAGACGAAGGTAAGAGTCTTGTTCAGAAATGAATGCACTTTTGATTTCTGTAGTGGTGGTTATCTCAGCTGTCCACAACCGTAGTAAAAAAAATAACATAACACTATATGTGTTATGTGACTGTGATCTTATTTCTTGATAGCGAATTTGTAACACCAAATATAGTGACTATGTCACAACACCCAGCACTCAACACAAAGCGAGTTAACTCTCCTTGCTCCACTTGGCCTGATAAATTGATTTAGATACAATAAACCTTTAATCTACATGCATAATATAATCATTGTTAGCCTTGCCCCAGACTGCTGTGTCAAATCTGTTTAAGCTTAGAACATCACAGCGACAATGTCCTAGATACTTGTGATAATGGTATGACCCCGGCTTGAGGTCAACTTCATGTTCTAAAGGTGTACAGAGGGCAATTCATATAAGCTTGACCTGAAATATGACCATCCAGCAATAATTCAAAGTGGGCTGGTGAAGAGCCTGTAAGATAACATTCAGATGATTGCTACTTTGAAAGACTGAATTGAAAAACTTGAGACTTCATCTGATATTTAAGATGATAAACAGGTCAGAATTCTAGCATACAACTGATAATAACATAGAAATTCCACACACATTTAACGGAAACAGAAAACAATGTAAAATGCATTATTAGAAAAACAATAAAAAACTTCCATCTAAATCTGCAGAACAGGTAAAATTAATACAAAAAATCCTCAGATTTTGACATCAAAACTAGAAAGACTCAGTATTTCAACATCCAAATTATAAAACCCAGCATTCTGACCAGCTACAGCAGAAGTTTATATAGACAAGTGTGGTCTAAAGACAAGTGAGGCACTCCACAAATCTTCCCAAATCCCAAGCTCAGTAATCAGTGAAGCTTATAAATTATATCGTAAGACAAACTGCAGCGTTCTTGGGATTGAAGAGAAACTACTGGCATCTGTAAAAGTTCATTGCCAAATGTGCTTTCTAGAAAAGAGGAATGGGAAGAAAGCAGATCATATCTGCCCCTAGATGCAACAGTGCTCATAAAGCTTGCTGCTTCAATGATGTCTTTTTATTCCCCTGTCTTCCTCCTCCTTCTCCCCCCTGTCTCTCTCCTCTTTCCCATATTTCTGAGAGGTGACGAAGAGGCCTGCACATGCAGATAATGTGGTCAGTGGCAGTTTGACAAACATAAATCAGACGATGTCAAACCTCATCTTGAAATTCAAGCATTTCTAAATGGGGCCCATTTCTGACATTTCTGAATTTCAACATCTCAGACTTTAGAAATAGAAGTAAACTGACTCATCAGCTGAATCCAAAAAAAGAAGCAATTCCATGCACTTAGTGTATATCACTTAGAGTGCACTAAGATTTTTAAAATTTTATTTCATCTAGAAGACCAGATGTAAATTGTGTGATTAGTTTCACTCCTTACTGATCTCACAAAAAAGAAGAGGACAGTTTGTTAATACATTTAAAACCAACTGTGAAGATGCTCAAACAGAATTATACAAACAATACATGCATAGCACTGAAATAATATGTCAACCAGTGATGGAAATGAAAAGATTGTCTGCATTATACAGTCAAACCTTCCACAGAAAATACTTGCCAATAAAATTTCTGGTGAAACACGGGTGAAAGTTGTTGCAAAGCTAATGGTGGGATTTCTGCTCAAAAGAATATATTCAAATTAATAATTTGTAATTTTATGTAGGCCTGTGACTTGCCAAGAAAATTACTCAGGCCTGTGACTTGCAAGAAAATAACGCTCAACAATTACAGAAATTACTTCAGCATCCATATTTTTGGGGGGTCTAGCTGGCGAGCACTACCTACATAGGTTTGTCAGTCAGGAAATATATTTGAGAGGCAAATACAATGTGATTTTCATTTTTTTTTTTTTTCCTTCACTTTAGTCTACAAACTGAGCTGCTAGCTACACGTGACATCATTGTACTGCTGTGATTAGTGTGAACCACATTATAGACTAATGTTTGTCTGATACAAGCAAAGCAGATAAGTCTATAAACACTAAAACTAGACAGAAGTACTAGGAATAAAAGTGGCATATAGATCTAGTAGTGGGACAATAATTGATGACAACATTAATCATGCCTGAAAACATTTCCACTGACAGCTGGCTAATAGGTGTGCTGCCTGCGCCCAATTAACTCCAACAGCTTGTAGAACTAGATCTATGTGATGCAAAGTTGGTGATAAATCGGCCAAACAGCTTCACATCTAGATTCTAGATTTTGAGTCTACGTGTTTACATTAATTTTAAAGGGTTCTGCATGAATTGGTCAATTACGACATGTTTATTTATATTGTTTCAGTTGGTCATGAGTTGGTCCTTTAGCTTTAGGATACTGTTTCAAGTAAACCTCTGACACGTTAAAAATCATTTGCACGGTCAGTCATGTGACTTAATTGATCGATGTAGATCTAGATTCAACTCCGTCCAGTTAAGCGATCTCTTTTCATCATATGACACGGTAGGCTATCATCTGGAGTAGGCCTATCCATTGATTGAAGGACATGAAGACTGAAAACGAACGACGTTTCACAACATTGTCCAAAACAGTCACAAACATTGCATTTTACAACTTACATTGGAATGCATCATCGGAGTGATGACTCTCATCCATAGCAATCACAATGTTGCGTGGTTCTCCCATTTTGATGAAATGTAGGTTAGAAAGAAGTCGATAACCGAAATACGTCGACCGTCTGCTGTCCTCCTATCACTGAGAGTACAACTGAACTGTGTCGTGTGTCGACCGCTAGCCTAGCTGTCTTCTTCTCTTCTAGCCAGCTGCTCCATCAGTTCTGGAGCTAAATGAAATTAAATTCACGCCAAAATAATTTTCATCCGCTAGATCTACATCGTCTGTCGCGAATCCACTGTGACTCATCATAGGGGAAAATTATATTTGACGACCATATTATTTTAGTAAATGATGCAACTGGTGCGGTGATAATTCTGTGCATTTGAAAGTCATGCCTTTCTATCATTTGTGCTCAGAAACAAATTCAAAAGATAGCCAAGATAACTTTTGTTGCGAGCTGAAGCGCCTATGAGAAGCAAACATACAAATTGAAAAATCTTTCTTGCGACGACAGGCTGTTTCATGCAGTGTTCTTATATGTATACTTTCAAGTGAAATGTGTCCTTGTAAATGCATTGGAACTCACTTGCAATTCTGCTGAAATCATTTAAGCTCATGTGTCATGTTCTTGCTTCGTTCATTGTCTACTTCATTTATTTCGAAGCACCATCGAAACAGTTGTTTTCGTAATTGCAGAGAGATTTTTAAATTGAATTCCATCACAGACATGAGATAAAGGGGGAGAGAAAGAGAGAGAGAAAGAGAGAAAGAGAGAGAAAGAGAGAGAGAAAGTCTGAAGAAATTATCTCTGGTGTTCTGTACATATTTATATTATGTGTAATTATCTATTTTGTAAAACTGGTAACTTGAAAGTAGTTAAATTCTTATTGGATCTATATAATGCATTAAAAAAATCTTCTCATCTGATCGTTCAAACACAATAAATTTTATTACTATTCATGAAAAATACCTAAGAAAAGCTGCTGCTCACAGGTTCAAGACGATGAACGACTGGTTGAAGAAATTTTATGGGTGGAAATTTGTAATTATGAAATTTTGGCGAGACACCGGCACATGGCCTACTCTTTCATCAATTTTGAACTGCCAAGGGCTCCTCAACGTGCGTAAGGTATACATGGGACCTCCGAAAAATATTCATCCTTATCCGAGAAGGCCAGACGTCGGGCTTCCCTACCCAGAGTAAGCCAGGGGACCATTGAGTCACTGAAAAAGAAAAAAAAAAATGCAGATTTCGATCTTCGTGTCTTTCCATCCCCCGGTGAAGGACCTGAGAGTAGATCCCGTCCTCACCACCTGTTCTTTTTACCCTAAAGCAGATGCCAAACCACAGAACCACTGTGCCCCTACCCCCCCCCTCCCCACACCAAATCTAATGATGTTCTCTTAGTTTTCCCGTTGTTACATGTAACCCCAGCAGAAAATATAGGCCTACTCTGATTTTCAAACACCTATTTGGCATATCAACATGCGCATGTCTGTGCCGCTGATTTGAGACACCTTTTACGAATTTAGCCATTTTTTTCAACTTTGAGGACTGTGTTAAAAAAAGAAAAATTTGTTTAAAAATTTGAAATTGATTTTTATGGCAATTTTAATATTTATCGATTTTACTGATTCCCTGCTTAGGTTCCAGAATGTTTGAAGAATATATTTGATTTCTTTGCTGGGGGTTAAATCACACTTTTTGAGGTTCACCACCAGTTACCAGTAACACATCCTGCTATTGGTTAAGCGAGCACTAAGAAGAAGTAAAATAGAATTCGATTGGCTGTGTTTTTCCTGACCGTGACTATCATTTTGAGGATTCCCTGAAAGACTGGATAAACCCACACTTGAGTACAAGAAGAAAACCGTTCTGGGCACACTCTTGTGTCATCATTTTCACTCAACAAAGCTGCAAAATAGATCAGAATCAACGAAAACGAAAGCACACCCTCTGCGTGTGCCCACCATTAAAGCCAGACACCCCAATGGCAGACGTTTTTTTAGCAGACAGTTCTCAAACGGACGAAGGTGCCAAAATATCCTTTGTGTCGGGACAAGAAAGTTCATATTCAGACGCACCTTATTCCTTTGTCAATGGAATTGTAACTAAAGATCAGACCGAAGAATGGGATCCAGGTAGTTGCATTCCATGCACGTCCGCCAAACATTACAGGAAAACGTCCTCAGGTTTGTTGATTTCACCTTCGAAAACTTCAAAGACAGATCTTTCTTTAGAAGGGTCAGATATCTATAGTAGTTGGACGTCTAGACTCTAGATCTATATTTAGAGCAGTAAAGATTTCCAGAGAAGTGTTATTCAGGAAGAAAAGAAATTCTCTATTCTCTGAATGTGATGTCTTCCAAGCCCTGGGCAGGTTACCATGTGTTTTTCACCACAACTTATGTTGTAAACCAGTAGAAAAATATAGACATCTAGATCTAGATCTAGATCTAGAAATATAAAAGATTCACAGGTCTAGATCTGTATGACTGACCAACTTCAAAAGTGTCATAAAACACCACGGAAGCTAGAAAGAGATCAGAGAAGGGTCAGTGAGCGAATGTAAGAATAAGTTGCCCACATGATCTATGCATCACAAACTGAATTGTGATTAAACTTATCCAGACATCAGGTAAATTTCAAAGTCCATTTTAGACTAAACACTTTCAATCCTGAGTTAGTAGTATTATCTCGGCTTTAAGTAGACCTAGATCTAGATATCTGATTTTTTCCCATCGATTTTGAACTGCCAAGGGTTCTTTAAAACGTGCGTAACGTACACACCGATTCTGTGCGGCTGTGAGATATAATCACCCTTATCCAAGGAGGCTAGACATCAGTCTTTCCTTCCCAGAGGAAGCCAGGGGACCATTGAGTCACTGAAAAAATGCAGGTTTCTGGATCTTTGTGTCCTTCCATCCCCCAAGGGGAAGGCCCGTGAGTCAAGCCTGGCCAGAACCTGCAACCTCACCGACATGAGTTGTTTTCACCCTGAAGCAGACCCAAACCACAGAGCCACTGTGCCCCTTTCTCTTCCCCCAACACATGTGCATTGAAAGACAGTTCTTTTAAATTTTTGAAATTTTATTTCATCTAGAAGACCAGATGTAAATGTGACCAGATGTGTGTGTGAGTTTTAGTGAAAACTTTTTGCTCTAAGATTACTACCTTAGGCCTGGTAAATAGCAGTTGTTGAAATCTGATCTAGCATTTCCATACTTTGCACTCTGAAAGAAAAGAAAAGCTTTATGAGATTCTGACAACAATCTTGAGTTTTTGTTACTAGGACAATGATGTTATAATTGTTGACTGCTGTTTCAGAGGAAGAGAGTTTCAGCTATACCTGGGAGCAGACAGACACAGAGGTGGTCATCAAAGTCCACCTGAAAGGGTTCAGTGATGAGCAGACCCGTGCCTTAGATGTGACATTCACACACACAGAGGTCAACATTGACCTGTCAGGTAAGGACTGGATTGGTACAATAAAACTTAGAAATATCGACTGTAAACACTTTGACAAAAATCTCTCATTATTCCTGATGTCTTGTCATTCAGTATAGGGAGACATTTAGAAAATCTTAGGTCAGTAGTAATGGACCGCAGCATGAGATTTATGCATAGAATTTTCATATGGTTGTCTCAATTGTCGGTAAACACAAGTGGACGGCACATTCTCATTCAAGCAGTTTATCTCTCATGAGGGTTTGATTTTACATTCATGGTCTCGATGAATACAACTTCTTGATTTATACTCATCTGCTTCTTTTGTGATACATGATAGGGGCAATAGCTATAAATCAGAGCAAAGTGTGATATTTGCTACTCAAGGTTTCAATACTGCGGAAAGCATTGCTGAATAAAGGCAAACACACTAGGCTGGACCTCACGCACATCAACAGAGCAAGTGTAGCTTAAGACATCAAGCACATTGTCAGCAGGCCTTTGGAACTGGACATATGATATATGCAGATGCAGTCAGTTACATAGCAACATGTTGTTATGCTGTTGAAGTGTAGGTGAGAAGAGACTGATAATAATAATATGTAACACAACATAAACGCGAATGGGGAGAAAGAGGGTGTGGTTGTCAGGATATAGAAACTTTGGGGCAGCAGAAACTAGTAGTATGCAGTGACAATTGAAATTTGCTTGACAGAGAAGAAGATGTAGGTAGTGGAACTGTTTTGCTTAAAAATTTCTCTCAAATAGGATTAGAATGTGCCTGAAGAGAAGAATATTAAACAATTTTTTTGCAGCATGACCATGAAATACCCCAATGAAATGCATAAGAGATTCCTTGGGCAGGGAAAAGCAATGTGGAGAAAATTCCACGGTACAAATAGAGTTTAACTGAACATGGAAACATTGTGGCTATCTGTTCTTACGGTCATCCTGGAGTTAAAAATAATGATAAGATATGAACTACGGGAAGTGGAAATGATCAATGAGGCAAAGTGGTCATATTTGTCATTAGCACCTGGTACATGTATATCACAAAGTTACATTGTTGTATAGCAAATGTTTATTGTAACTGGGTGACTGGAAAATCGCAGGACACTTAACGACAGCAAAGGAAATGATTTAATGGACAAATCTTTATTTCTAAGGTAAAAAATAAACTGAACTATCAGGATTGTTAATTGAAATAGTAGAAATCTGAGGAAAAGCAGAAAATTACTTCAGATATATCATAGCTAGAAAAAAAGACACAGAAATCAAGGTGGGCTAAAAACACGTCATGGTGTTAGTGTCTTTGAACATTTGGGCCTTTCAGTTCTTGGACAGGAAGGAAGCACATGTTAAAGGGGTAGTGCAACGTCACGGACTGCCTGTGCTATTTCTTGTAAAACAATAAACTTCTAGTAGCCAAAAACATGTTAGCGGTGTTATTTTTTAGAAAACATCACCG
>JBCAUA010012349.1:0-13081 GCA_038406235.1 Peronia verruculata | reverse complement strand
GTGGAATCCCCCCCCCCCCCCCCTCCCGAACGTCCATTCTTAAAAAAAAAAAAAAAATCTCAATAGGCCTACATGTCGGGATATTTTATCGGATGAGGAGACTTAAGATGATGAATATGATGATTGTTGGTTAGAATCTGAGTGAGCCAGAACTGGACTCCGAGACATCGAGATCGAGGAGTGACAATAATCAAGCCTGGCTTTATGTCCTCTATAGAGATCTACATAATTAATTTAGATCTGAATTCGGAGCTACTGCTAGCTATGGAGAGGGATTATAGAAGAAAGGGTAAGGGGAAAACACAGAAGAGAGGAAGGCTTCCAGTCAACTCTAGGCCTGCGTGACATAGCCAGTATGATATGAAGATATGACCCTTGAAAAGCCTACTGGGCTGACGCAAAGGCTGCCATCCAAGCAAAAATCAGTATTATATCGGGGAATGAAAAATTGGTTTTCCGGAATTTATTATTGACAACCAGTACCTCGTTTTCTGCGTTTAATCATTATTAGTATATCCTTCTTGGAAACATATGTGACTGGCTGAATAGACTTAGCCCCAGGACTTAAAAATTTAGTTGGTTTAATTTTTGCATGTGTGTGGGGGTTTGTCAGGCTGATATACTACAAAAGGTGTTCAGCTATATCGACTTTATTCATCGTGACCTTTGGTGATAAATGCAGTAGCATCTGCAGGTTTTTGCCCTGTCCATTGATCTTGTATTTGTCCTGTTTGTATTACAATTATGGAGCGAGGATCTGAAGATTATCCATGTCAACAGTGCCTTTTCTTAAATATTTATTTTTAAGGTGTTTAGCTTAATTACTAACCCTATTATTACTTGTAATTAGACCTATGTTAATATATGCTCGCTAGTGGGCTCTGCAGGCGGTTATCTGAAAACTTTATAAAGATCTGTTGTAATTTGTGAGTTGCACTTTTTGGCATATTTTGGCACTTTTTGCCGCATTTTGGGGCTTTTTTGGCACTTTTTGCCGCATTTTTTGGCTTTTTCTCAGATCCCAGCCAGATGTTTTTCAGTCAGCCAAATCACTTCCCTTTGTTACCCACACAGGGTGTAAAAAAAAAACAACAAAAAAAAAATGCGATAGAAAAAAAAAAAAAGTAACTTTTTTATTTAGAACATCTTCCATGGTAAGCTCTCACAAAAATCATCATGGAATTTTTTTTTATTACATTGTTTTTTGTTTTTTTTTCCCACAATTTTCTCAAATGTTTCAAACAAATAGTGCATGATTTCTACCAAGTTTGTTCTATACTTTGTGAAAGAAAAGTAGTTTTACTGACTGCAAAAATTGCTCATAAAGCCATCTCATACAGAAAAATACTCCATTTTACAATTCAAATAATCTATGTCACAAATACCTGGGACATCATCCATCATGGCAGAGGTTCAATATTTTTATGTTCTTTGTATATGACAAGATTCATCATAACATGCTTTCTATGCCATTCGTTAATTCACTACCTATGGGTTTGTCATGCTTTAGAAAGTTCATTGACAAGCTGCAGTATAAAAAAATCATGGACATACCTGATAAACAAATTTTCCAAAGGGCCAGAAAAAGTAGCCAGCCATTCGCCAACAAAATTTGCCTGTGAAATAGTTGAAAAAGAAGACAGATAACATAGAAAAGGATGACATGTTTGCGTTTCTTATCCTCTTCTAATGCATAAGCCATGTAAAAAAAAAAAAAAACAGCAATAAAGAGAGGAACTTGAAATTCATGATATTACCTAAAATAAGCTGGCTTTAGAATATTGTCTTTGTTTGACATTTTGTCTTTCATTATAATAAAAAAAAAAGTTAATGTCTATTGACTTGTGGTGCAGATCTATTTCTCAGCTTGTAAAACTGATGCTTAGAGCTGTTTTAGTGAAAATTTCAGCTCTAATCCAGCAAATATTATTCAGAATGTTTAGAACAATGAAACATTTCTGATTACCTCATGAGATTCACAGATCAAATCCCTCATAATAATACTCAATCGTGAAAGCCTGTTCAATTTCCTCTCTTAGATTTCCTTCATGTAATAACTTGTAGAGATTGCACACACTTCACTATATTACTTTACCTGTAATAATTGGGCCCTATTTTATCATTAAAATGGGAGTTTTTCTAGTTTTTATTTATCTTTTTCTAAATATCTTAGCTTTGATTAGAGTTTGCTTTGACAGCTATAGTGCTGAAGGTAACTGGAAAGATGAAACAGAATGGATTCTATTTTCAAATTTGAGCAATTAAAAATTGCTAGTTCATCTTCAAAAAATTTTCTGGTCAAATTATTTGACATATCTATACAGACTGCTATTACAATGTGTACATATTATCAAAATCATCTTGCGAGAAACAGAATGAATCAAATGTCAGTAAATCTCTTATTATTATTGCTGGTGACACATGAAATCCATTGGCTATGTGTGACTTACCGTAGGGAAACCCGATGACTGTGATGGTCATAAGAAGCCCAACAATCAAGTAGACTAAAGCAATCCACCATCCAAAGAGCAAAGAATACAAGATGTTGAATGGTCGACAAGTTGTCACTGCAAATAGAAATGGAATTTCAGTAAAGGCCAGTTGGATTTGGGTTCCCATATGGGCTACACTGTCAACAGATTGTAATGATATTTCAGGAGCTCATCAAGGCAAACTCCATGATTAGTGAGTTTATTCTTATTTTGTTCATGGATAAGGGAAGGCTGGACATGGGTATAGAGTCTTGGATATTATAAGCATGGAATTATAACTACACACTGCTCCGAAACACTATCAGTGATATGTGGAAAATGGTCAATAGGTTGTAGCTGCAATTGAGATGAAAATTCAGTGAAGGCTAATATAATCAGATCTGAGTTCTTATAAGGGACATATCCATGATTGTCAGGAGACAGTAATGATATTCAGGAGTTCATCAAAGCAAACTCCAAACATGCCATCAATGACATGCAGGAAATATAAAATATAGATCAAGATGTATAATAATGATTATCAAAGAATTCAAGGGCAAACCAATAGCTATTAAACTATGTAGATATTTACATGGGCATGGGAAAGAACTCGCTGATCATGTTTTTACTGAGGAAGTACAGTTTGTATGCAGTGTTCATTGCTATAATCTAACTAACAGAAATGAAAAATGGAACTTTAAAGTTGAGCAGCAAATCTTTACGTCATTCTTTTGCCACCCACCACCACAATCATCGCCACCACGATCACTAGCACCATTACCAACATTGCTATATCGTGAGAATTAAATTATTCACAGTGTTACATCCATGCCTCACCTTTGACCTCTTTCAGTTTGCTCATGTCTGAGTATAGGTCCTGCACAATTTCTGAGCGTGTCCTCAGAGGTCGGGACGTGACATGGCTTTTCCATTTCTTCAGACCAAACTAGAGAATAAAAGAAGATAACACATTTACTGTCTATCAAAGACTCTGTACTGCACATCTATTACAAAAAGGAAACTGCCCTGAAGACTGGAAACCACTGCTTACATCCTCTTGAGAATTATCACAAAGATATAGTAGCATAATAACACTAAACTCTACATACACAAACTAATTAAAACCTGTGTGATCTGGGTGGTTTCTAAAACTTCGTTTGAGGGGTAGAAATTATATAGTATTAGCCGACTTTTTTTGTTCCCTTCTTTAATCTTTGTGAGGTTATGCACTCTGTAATATATTAAAAAGATTACTCTTGTCCTGCAAATTCCCTCATAGCCCTTTAAAGAGAATTAACGAATATAAAACAGAAAAACATCCAAAGTCTAATTTCGTGGATGAAAAAAAAAAAAAAAGAATAAAAACATAGGGATGAAATAAATAATTTTCAAAAAAAGAAAATAGCAAATAAAGAAATAAATACATATTTCAAATAGACATATAAATATATACAAATACTAAAGAAATAATGCCAGTTTTCTCAAAATTTGAATCCCACTACTTGATACTCTTTCAATTTTTACTCCTTCTTTATCATTGAGCTTAAAACTCACCACAAGATGTGTTTCCAGACTAACTTTCATTAACAGAGGATGGCTTAAAAATGCTGCAAAATGGAATGGGAGTCCCGGTTTGCGTCCGTCACATTAATTGGTGGAAAATGACACCAAGAAGGTACCCTAGTCTGAGAGAGAGGGGGCCAGATAACTCTTAGGCATTATGAATGCATGTGATCCGTGGCTCAAAACTATTGGACTTTTCTATGATACACTTTCGCCCGTTTGTTCTCTCCCCCCCCCCCCCCCCCCCCCTTTTTTTTTTCTCCCCCCCCCCCCCCCCCCTTTTTTACACATAAATGAAAGAGGGCGAACTGAAGCACGGTGGTCGTGGTGGTGGGGGGGGGGGGGCTAAGACATGGGGGAGCACAAGATTAAGGGTAGGGGAGAGAAGACACCATGGCATCTCTTGATCCTTTTGTTTCCTAATGTTTCTCTCTCTCTCTCTCTCTGTCTCTCTCTCTCTCTCTCCATTTCTTTTTCTCTTTCTCTCCAACACACATATAATGTATACATGTAAATACACACATTCACTTTTAATAAATGTATAGCAGATGGATGAAGACGATGAATATTGACACAGATGGGTGGATGGATGTGTCCGTGTGTGCTGGAGTGAAGGACTGGAAAGCTGAGAGTAACAGACTCGGGCAGATCTGCATCAGAAAGTACGAGTTTAAAAAGGGAGAGACACAAATCACGACGGAATTGCCAGCCGAGATAATAATAATGTTTTCGAAAGAGATTGAAAGGCCAACTAAGACTAAGTTAGGCTCAGGATTGTGACCGTCGCGTTTTCGTTGATTAGAGGACGAGACAGCCTGAAAGGAGAAAATAGGTCGTAACCTTAATCAGCGGAAAATTGACAGTGCAGGTTAAAATGCAATGGGGCTAACAGAAGAAATAAGAGACACAGATAATGATGTGCAAGGAGCAAAGCATTGTTCTTGGTGCTGCTTGACACTGCGGCAAAGAAAGCCAAATTTCACCACTCTGAAGCCCGCCACATACAGACAGACCGCATCAAGGTTTCAAGCCCACGTGTCAAACCATCACAGTTCTGTTGTTGGTGTCGAAGTTTGGTTTTCATGATGTCGAGTCATAACAGAATTGCCAGTTTTTGTGGTTTGCCGTTTGTTTCCTTACTGTCCGCAGTATTGCACAGACGGACTTGTATTTAGCAGGCTTAATATATTGCACGGACGTGACTCATGACTCAGGATTATTATTATTATTATTATTTTAAATCATACACATTCAATTTGCATAACTATGGTGGACTGCAGCCTCCCGATAGCCCCCGCCCCCCTACCCCCCCCCGGGGGAAAAAAAAGTCGAGCGTTCTTTTCTACGTGTAACAACAATAAAAACAAACTGGCTGGTAAAGATCACCGGTCTGATAAGCTGAACTTCAAGGTATACACTGAGCCATTTTGAGAAACCAGAAGTAATGTTTGTTTTTCTTAAACCTTCCAATCCAAAGAGAGTGCGGTTATCTCGGCTTTAAGAAGTTACGTTTTTTGCTGAGAACTTCTGTAAGTAGAAATTTGGATTTCGGAAATTTGTCCCGGACTGCGGCACTCCGCCTGCTCTTCATTGATTCTGATCTGCTAAGGATTCTTTAACGTGCGTAACGTACACACGGAATCTCCTAAATATATTCCTTCTTATCTGAGAAGGCTAGACGTCGGACTTCCTTACCCAGGGGAAACCAAGGGGCCGTTGAGTCATTGAAAAATGCGGGTTTTCGGTGTCCGTGTCTTTCCATCCCCCAATGGAGGACCCATGCGTTCATCCCAGCCACAACCTCAAGAACGTGTATTGTTTTCACCCTGAAGCAAACGCCAAACAAAATAGCCAAGGCGACCCTTCCTCCCCCCCCCCCCTCCCCAGAAGTAAAATCTAAAGATCCTGTGGCACTAGGAAGTTGATCAAGAAAGGTCCACTGGGAATCGGTAATAGCGATGATACAAACTATCACACTGTTGTTTCTCGTTCCTGGGTTTCTTTAACATTTGAGGCCATATAAATATATAGAAACGGGGCTAAAGAAACGGGGAGAGGAGAGGAGGTAAGAAAGCAGGTAATAACGAGTGATTTTCCCCCTTGACCTGATACAATATACATGAAACACCAGTACAAAACAGGCATTGCTGAGGTCGTGGGGTGAGGGAGGGGACTGACTGAAATTACGTTTGCTCTTTTTGTTTGAACCATGCGCAACATAATGAATGTGGAGGGAAAAATCAGCAACAATAAAAAATGTTTTTTTGTTTTTTCTTTTAAATGTGCTCTTTATGTTTGAGACACGTGAAAGAAAAAAAATGTGAAAAAAATTGTAAAAAAAAAAAAAAAAAGGAAAAAACAAACAAACAAAAAACAGCATGATAAACAACAAAGTTCATTCTTAGATGGATTTTTTTCAGAATTTTCCATGGAGCAATGTTCCAAACAAAATGAGTAATAGATTTCTTTTTTTTTTAAACAATACTTATTTCATACAGAACAGCAAAGGAAAGTGTTTTGGCCGACTGAGAAACGGCAAGCTGAATACTTCCCTTGAATACTGGAAATGTACCGCACAGAGAAATTATTCGCACATATCTTTGCGCATAAATGAAAAATGCCTTAAATGGAAGCTGTGTCTCTCTGCATCACTTTGACAGGCCAGTGAGTCAAACAAAATGACGTATGTGTGTTTCATAAAATGGACAAGTCGGTGACCAGATGACCTGATTCTTTGCTTTCCTAGATAAGAATGAAATTACCCATAATAAACGCCAGAAACATTTTCGGGCGGGTCACACTTTTTTACCTTCATATGTTTGAATGGAACTAATCTGTATACAACGCTTTTCGCAAACGGAACGAAAATTTTGTTCCAACAAGACCAACACATATTTTAGATATAACCATTTTCCCACCGTAATAACAAGCCCTCTGTTTCTGGTCCATGAATGTAACCAACATAAAAGCAAACGTTAAGTTACATTAACGTTTACAGTTTTAACAAAAAGCATTAATGCAACAGCCATGCACCTTTCAAGAAAAATGACCGATCAACCAAAACGATAACTAATTGGCGCAAACTTCAAAATGACAGAAAGGCTACCCAAACGTTATTGGGGCAAGAGCAATCTCTCTGACTAGGCTATCTTACATTTCGGAAGTCTATACCCATTTACAATGAATCATGCCTTTCCAATGGTCATCTTTTGCTGGGCACACGCGATGTAAAACAAGCACTGTCAAAAGAAAACAATTATTTTCCCCCTTTTTTTTAAAACACTCATGACAAGATCAGCTATGTCATTTATTCATCCATCTATCAGTCCGTCCGTCCTCTAACTATCCATCCACCCATCACTAATCCGTCCATTCGTCCCTTCATCCATCCACCCATCCTTTATCAATCCATCCGTCTATCCATGCGTCCGATCCATCCCTCCGTCTCATCCATCCATCCATCCATCCATCCATCCATCCATCCATCCATCCATCTATAGACCCATCCATCTTTTCTATCTGTCAATTCAATTTATTTATCTATCAGCTCAGCTATCAAGTGTCTGTCTGTTTATCTGTCTGCTTGCCTGTCTGTCTGCCGGTCTACTTGGCTATCTGCATCTGTCTGACTGTCTGTCTGGAACAATAATTTAAAAAAAACAAAAACACACGCAAAATGCGTTTTACATACCCAGTCGATGGGTGTAGAACCATGGCCTCTAAACTATCAAGTACTGTATGACAGTCCTAATATTTCCTTGAACTTCATGGGCTGATTATGAAAGTCTATTTTATTATTTTAACACTATTGCGTTCTTTTAGGAAAGCCGCTGAAATTTTTAAAATATTATTCTGGATACCTGATGTTAAATACTTGTTGAACTTTGCTCTAATCACGGACCTTACAGTCTGGACGAGGCTAATAACCAAAACGAAATAAATATATTCAGTCGCTGCAGACAAGATCGAGAATGAGCAACAACAACAACTATAACAACAACAAAGACCATTACATTCCACTTCAGAAATCAACAAACAAATTGATAAGATAAAATAAATAAATAAATACAGCTGTACATAAATCAAGTAAATAAGTAGTAAATAAATAAATAAAATTAAAGTAAACAGCAGACAACCAACCAACCAACCAACCAACCAACCAACCAACTAGCTAGGTAACTAACTAATCAACTATATGAAACTAACTTAGTGACTGACTGACTGACTAACGAACCAAATACATTTTTATATATAAATAATAAATAAGAACACTATGAACTTGATGGAATAAACATAAAAAGTTCTATTCTCAATGATCATTTCTCCGATTTCTCCTGTTGAGAGACTACAAGAAAGAAATAAACTTTAGACATGTATACGAATGCTGCCCTCCATAAAAATGTAACCTACGGGGGTCAAGATTTTTTTTTTCTTCTGTTTTTTCAAACCTTTCAATCCTAAAAAAAAAAAAAAAAGAGTGGAATTATCCCTATTCTAAGTGGCTGCCTGATTCTGATAAGAATTCTTGTGGATAGAAACATAGAATGTGGAAATTTTGCCCGGACAGGAGCACTCCGTCACCTCTTTATCGATTTTTCACTGCCAATGGTTCTATAACGTGTGCAACGTACACACGGGACCTTCAGAGTATGTCAGCCGTTATCCAAGAAGGCTAGACGTCGGGCTCCCCACCCAGAGGAAGCCACACACGACCGCTGAGTCACTGAAAAAAAAAAAATGCAGGTATCGATCTTCATGGCCTTCCATCCCCCAATGAGAGAATCTGTGAGTCGAACTCACAAACTCAGGACGTGCTTTTCACCACGAAGCAGACGCCAAACCCCACAGCCACGTAGATCGCCCAACATAAACATTGGTTTATAATACAGGTCCGTATTGTAACACTAGCTTCGACATTATTGGTGTATTTTTTAATTCTGTGTATTTGGCTTATTTCTGTTTAACTTCTGTCTCATATTTGGGATTTTGCCACTCGGACTCTAATGGTTACTAGTGTAGTTTTTGCTGTTTGACTGAAAGTCCGAACAGCGTATTTCTATTGCATCACCTTGCAAACTGTACCACCAGCCAAGAGCCTTTGTGGAGGCTTACAAGTGGTCTGTGCCGTCCTAATTTATACTGACAAAACTATCCCTTCATCACAGTTTCATTTTCTTTTTCTCTACCTATTCAAATAATGATGTTAAACATGCGACTAATTCTAAAAGTCAACCTACCGCGTTACATCATTTTCTAAAATAAATAGATAAAGAACAAATAATCACATTATTATTCACTGCATCTAGATGTCAAAGGAGTGATCTTAAATTTAAATTTGGATTTTCGCGAAACCGAGTTCCACAGAGAGGGCTTTTTGTCAAAGTATGTTAGTGTTACTACTACTATCATGTAGGCCTATTGCACAACCCATTGAGATCGAAGGATCATTGACATTCTGTCATAATTCTCTGGATTTGACTGAGAGGGTGGGCTCGTCAACATTACATCACGACTCCTGCTTAATTAATTTCCGGAGGCAAATAGACCGTTCAGTAACAGGACCTCTTCATGACTAAAACAATGGCACTGTATTCCTCTATGAAAAACATGTTATACACTGCATAACAGAAGCGTCGGTGATCAGGACTGTTCAGTGATCTGCACATTAGACGTCTATACTCTTTATGAATTCAAATTTCTTTCCATTCAGTAAACATTGTAAACAAGCGTCGGTCTTCTTGCATTCTCACTTAGACCCGTGGTGTCATTTCTTGACCATGAACAAAGGTTTGCAACTTCATTGATTGGAAACGACACGCTGGCGGTTTTCTTTGACGTATTTGGGGCAATTCAATTTATATCTCTTTCTTTTGTTTGTGCACTTTTTTCAATCGAGGGACGGGAAGGGCGGTTGTTGAGGGGGGGGCGGAGGAAACGTGGGCCAAGGGGTCTGCTCTCAATGAAAGTGTTGCAGGTTCGAATGCTAGCAGGGCACAGAGAAGAGTAGTATCTTTTTTTTTTGGGGGGGGGGGGGGTTTGTTTGTTTCAGTGACTCAACAGTCCCCTGGCTTCTTGGACAGAGAAGCCAGCGTCTAGTCTTCTGCGATAACGGTTAAAATATTTCAGAGGTCTCACGCGTAGATTTACGTGCAGAAACCCTGGGTAGTTTAAACTATCGATAAAGACTAGGGGGAGACGCTGTCTCTACCAGGTAGTCAACCACCCCCCTATTCCCACCACCCTCAAATAATCGTAATAATAATAATAATAATAAATCTGCTATCTACATAGTATACGAGTATTTCTCCAGCGTGAAGGGGGCAGGCGTTTAAACCCCAGATAGCCTTTTCACTGAAAGCCGCGTGCATACGGAAATAAAAAATCGTGGCATGGGCATAACGTGGAATGTGAAAGGTTGTGGCATGGAGACGCTTGTCTATCACACAATTTTTGCTTCCATGTCATGTGAAAAATCACGAGTTGTAGACCATGTGTATTTACATTGTATTTTTAGTTCGCCAAATTATTTCGTTTTGCTAGGCATGTGAAGTATAAACAAGCATTGTAAATATGAGACGCATCGCTTTAATTCTTTTTTATGTATTTTTAAGGAAAGTGTGTTATATGATGAATATTTTTCCTCTCTGTGTGTGTGGGTGTGTTTTCTTTACTTGTCCTCAGAATATTATTATTATTGTTTTTTAATAAAAATGGCAAAAGCATTCTGTCCTTCTTTATCACGGTTCTAGTGCATCTAGGGTCAGAGTCCACTGATTAAAAAAGCAACACAGAAGCTCATGCCATCCACTGTCTGACTGTTGGTGGTTGCACTCTTCGGTGTTTGCAGAATTTGAGCCGGTGTATATTATTATGCATGCTCCTTGGGTGGTCCAAAGTTAAATGTTCTCCTTCTAAAGGCTTCAATGTAGGCCTATATCAGGAAAAAATCGTTCACGATGCTACTAGGTTAATGCCACCCCTCCCCTTCTCCCCTTTGAAAACACATTGTCCACAACCAGGTCCTACAATCTGAGGACGTTTACGTTCACAATGCGTCCTATCGGCAGATAGAGTCAATGATCTGGGCTTTATCTGCACGTCATGGTGACGTTGTGAATTGTCAGGTGATAGAGATACAGCCACTCGGTACGTTTATTTACATTGCGTAACACACGTTTTGTGCTTAGGAACAACAGCGAAGCAGTTCTTTTTTTTTTTTTTTAAAGTTTAACAACAACGTCAAACCAGTTGTGTTGTGACGTGTTGTGGTTAAAGGACATATCAGTAAGATTACGGCTATAGTGTGTCAAAAACGGTAATATACGTTTACATATCAAGAAGAAGAGAGGTAGGAGAGAATGCGGGACAGAAGACGGAAGCAAGAAGAGAGAGAGAGAGAGAGAGAGAGAGAGGAGATGACTCTCTTGGAATGTCAAGAATGGCATTCCTTGGGAGACACCCCACCGGCGGTGGGCTTAAACCAACTGCAGATGGGCTTAAACCACCTGCAGGTGGGAGCAGATAACCTATTAATACCCCCCCCCAGGGGACCGTCAAACGAGTACGGATGAAGTAGATTTCCTTCCATCTCTATTTGAGAGACGAGGCAGATCGTGCCACAGGCCTGTCAAGCCACCTGTCCTGGCAAGGCGAAATTTCAGGGCGAGTCCATTGGAGGCAATGACGTCTAGTTAGCAGTGATCTCATCGAACTCGCCCTGTTGGAGTTTACAAGGTCCATTGCCTCTTCCGTCCCCAATCGCCCCCCCCCAAAAAAAAACACACACACACATTTTGCCGAATGGTTGCGGAGTTCGGCTATTGCTTTCGAAAAACAAGTTCTAGATTAGAATCCTTCTGAGGGAAAGGGAAAGACTGGAACCGTTTTTTTTTTTTTCAGTAACTCTGCCATTCCTCAGGGTTGGGTGGGTGGGTGGGGGGGGGGGATTAAATCGTCCAGCCAGTTTTCTACGACAACTGGGAAAATATTTCGGAGAAACGGTGTATACAGTTGGCGCGTAAAAGTTACAGAACCGTTGGCAGCTACATGTACAAATGAGATGAAGAGTAAGCGGAAACACCAATGTCTGCCCCCCCTCCCAAAAAAAAAAAAACCACCCACACATTTCTTTAGAGAAAGTAGGTACGTTTTAAAGCCAAGATCTTTGAACTAAAAGGCTTCATCCATACCTAGTAAACAAGGAAGAAATAAAAATAATAATAAATAATGATAATAATTTTAACAAACGCCCTTTTTCTTTCACAAACTTTGCGATATTATGGGGTGAATTCTGTAAGTGTGCATGTCTGTCTAGAGAGGGTGATATTGTGCTATGAACTGCTTGGAAATTCTTTCCATATCCACGAAATTCCACAAGCAGACAAGCTGCTGTAGAAATTAAATGATGGTCTCCGGTCAGGCGCTGTTCTTTCCTCAATGTTTGTTAACTTTAGAAGTAGCAAGGAGTTATCTGGTCCGGGACTTGTTCGTGGTGAACTATATTTTGCACTGGCATGCTTTTACAAACAGCACACAGCACAGAAACATGATATGATTATGAATGCTGTATAACCTCATTTCAAAGTCACAGAATACAGTATCACCTCATCTCAAAGCGTAAACTGTCATTTCTAAAAAAAAAATAAAACTGATATCATAGAAACCTCGATACCTCTGCATTTTTTCTTGACATATATCGGGATTAAGAGAATGTTCACACTTCCGTCTAACAACAACTGACCAGTTTGAACATCCTGACCGATCGGGAGGCACCCGGTGTTCCCCCATCCAGGTCTATGTTCCCCCGGGCCCATGATGCTATTGATCTAAGCTGTCCGTTGGGTATTTTCGGTCCTAAATAAACGAAACAGAACATCTGCTGATGGTGGTTACGGTTCTAAAGTTAGAAGCTTGCAGGGGGGAGGGGTGGGAATAATATATATATATATATTTTTTTTTTTTGCATTAAAAAAAAAAAAAACAATTTCGCAGATAAACAATGGTGGGTTAGGAACTGAAAACTTGGTGTTCAAAGGATCGGGGGGGGG
>JBCAUA010012338.1:0-13081 GCA_038406235.1 Peronia verruculata | reverse complement strand
TCTATCTATCTATCTATCTATCTATCTATCTATCTATCTATCTATCTATCTATCTATCTATCTATCTATCCACCCACCTACTTACATGTATCTGTCTGTCTGTATGGCTATACATGTATGTACATGTCTGTCTGTCTCTTTTTCTTAAAATATATATATTATACATTTGTAATATAGGCTATAGATAGGGATAGACAGATAGATATTAAAAAAAATACAGTAAGCAGCAGACACAAAATAAATTTTTTTAAAAAGATTTTTTATTAAAATGAGTGAAAAATAGAGTAAAAGTACACTTAGAACTCGAGAATGAAGAAAGTACATGTATAGTTCTAGTTCGAGATTCGATGTATGATGTTGAGATCTAGATTTAGCTCTATAAAGGTACGTTCTGTGAACATTTCAGACACTATTTCAGTAGTTTAGTAATCTCTAAATTTCACAGATATTTTCGTCCATAGTTTTCCATTATTAAGTTGCGCTATTTCACTCTCAAATGTTCGATAGGTCTACATTTATAACGCAAAGTAACTAGGCGATCGTTGCCTTCCATGGTAACTTTGCAACCAGAACGTCCCAGTGCTCAGGGCTCATAACTCTTGCTCGGATTTCCGGTTTCATTTATGAAAGGCCCTATATCAGTTGTTCGCTGAAACAGATCTACAAAAAAGATTAGAACACACACACACACACACGCACGCACGCACACACACACACAGACAATTGTTTTCTGAAAATTCGTATTTGTTTTTTTTTTTTATTTTTTCACAATTTTGTTATCTACTTTGTTCATTCTTAACAGATTCTAACCTAATTTGGTATACATTATTATGGCAACAAGATAACAACAACAACAAATAGTAATTTGCGATAGTAATTAAGACTTACCGTATACTTTCAGTTCACATTCGCCAAACATTTCCTTTGGCCTATTCTTCAGCTTATATGAGCAGCTCCATTTGCCCTCCTCAGATCTGTGAACGGATGCGATGCTTACTGACATTCTTAGAGCTGTGTCTGTACTAATGTGAGCTTCATAACCAGTAGATCCATTACAAGACCAACCATTACATAGAGCGACTGCCTTCCCTGACTGTCTGATTCCAACAGTTGACAGTGAGGATGGGTTTATACCTGGTATTATACAAGTTATATTTGAGCTCTCCGTCCCTGCCTCTTGAGATGGGCAAACCAGTTTTGGTTTTGGATATTCTGTGGAAAGGTCGATATTATATAAACAAGAAGTCAAACCTGTCAGATAACTAGCACTTAATCTAGACATATAATAGAAGAAAGGATAACTTAGTGAGCGGTTGAATGAGTAAATAGGCGAAAGGATGGACAGAACGATGGATGGATGGATGAATGGATGAATGAATGAATGAGTGAATGCATGAATGAATGAACGAATGGATGGATGGATGGATGGATGGATGGATGGATGGATGGATGGATGGATGGATGAATGGATGGATGGATGGATGCATGCATCGATCGATGGACGGGTCGATCGATGGATGGATGAAGAATATACCTAAATCAATTTGGCACACAAAATCGGCTTCCTGATAGGTGTAACATTTTCTCCATCCGCCACCGTCAATGACAACATTGCCCTTGCTATGTGCATTTCTAGGCTCTCCATCTTTCCAACCAAAGTATGTCGTCTGTTGTAGAAAAAGATCTTTAATTGGCGCGGTACTGTTATTTGAAAGGCAAAGTCTTAATACAATTTTCTCAAAACATAGCCTTAGTAGTGCCAAAATGTTCAAATAACGGACAAAAACAATAAATATCTTTGCTGAAATCACAATTATAAATCGTTCACTTAATGGTGGATATCAGCCTGTAATGATATGCCCTGATCTTAAAAAAAAAAAAAAGTTTTAAAAAACACAATTCATGAACTCCGTTTCTCACACCTTCGTACAAACACCAAAATGGTGATTTTTTTTTTTTCACTTCACATTAGTGAAAAGTAGTTTTTCATAATGATGCTAACGATATTTATTAGAAAAATGGCGCCATGTAGAACTGACGAGTCCGCAACATAATGTATTTTGTGTGTGTCAATATTAGTAGAGAGCAGCCTAAAATGAAAACATCATTGTCAATGAATTGCTATGGAACCAACTTGATGTTGAGTTGAAAAATTTAGGGGTAAATGGCATGATTATAAGAACATATCACCAATTTTTAACGAGATTGTTTGAAATTGACACTATTATTTCTTTCTTTGTTGTTTTATTGTTGTTGTGGTTTTTTTTTTATTGTTGTTGTTGTTGTTGTTGCACGTTGTATCCCAAGGAAAGATACTTAACACACAATTTTCCTCAGTCAGCCCACCCATCTGTAAAACGGGTATCTGATGTATATCGGAGGAAGTTCAGCGGCGCTGCACTGCGGCGACGCGGTTTGAAAAGTCCAAGCCAATTTCCCCTCTCGGGGATCAAGGGCTGGGACTTTTACTTGTTTACTTTACTTTTTCTGTTCACTCACAACTGGTGTTGACTTGTAATATTTGTTATAGAATCAACAGGATAATGTCACTACACAAGCTTTTTATGTTGTTTCCTACGCTAAATGTCTGGAACAAGAGGACCACAGGGCGGAGTGACATGAGAGATATGTTTAGTAACCTAACTTAAACAAACATCTGCTTTAATATGCCGTCACCTATAGTGAACGTTGACCCACTTTATTTTAAAAATTGCACATAGTTTTTGTATAATTATGTCCTCTCAAATTTTACAAGACAATAAATTTCTCGAAAAATCCAGGTCAACTGAAAAAAAAAAAAAAAGCAAAAATCAGAGGATAGAAAAGCTAACGCACTCTTTTGTTGTACAATAGAGGCTTAATATAATATACTGTGTCGAAATTGAAGAAAATTTATCAGACGATTTAAACAGACATTTGTACAAAACATATTTAAAGAACAAAGCCTATCTTTTGCAAAAATTACTTTTGAATCCCTTTTATTTTTGCGCCTACATTTCTGGTTATAGAAGTAGCAGAGGCCTATGTGGCAACAGTGAAAAATTAACAGTTGGACTGTTGCATAGTCTTTGATTGTGAAGTTCATTCACTTCGTCCATTGTGGCCATTTAATAGTGTAATGTCACGAGTATACTATGATTTCGGAATAGAATTTGCATTTATTTCTTTGTTTGGGGCCAAGCATTGACTTGAAAGACATACGTTTTCACATATGAAAACCAAAGGGACTTTCAGAAATGTTTTTGATATTTGCTGTTCAGTATCACACTATTCCAACTTCTCTTGCCACAGTCACGTAAGAGCTGAAAAATGGGACTGAGTGGCACATACTGTTTCTTTTGTTTTTATTTAAATAGTGCAGTGCTCAATGACCATTGCCGTATTTAGTTGTCCTCGATGCATGGTGATCCGCAGTGTAAGACAGAAATCGAGGGATTCCCATTAAGTGATAATGTATAATATCATAAACATGGTGGACACAGCACGATACAGAACATGTGAAGTCAAAATAATCCTTCTGAGTTCACTTCATCTATGAATAATATCAACTTCGTTAAAGCATAAGATATGGTAAATGGTTCTGAGAGCATAGAATACTGGAAATTTTATTGTTGTTGTTGCTGTTGTTTGTTTGTGTGTTGTTTTTTTTCCTGGCTTTCCATACCAGATACTTTTTATTTATTAAATCCATTTTTTTTTTGTTGTTGTTGTTTTTTGTTTGTTTGTTTGTTTGTTTGTTTAGATATCAACCTGGTACATAGTCTGATTATTATACTGTCAAAACAGACACACACTCACATACAAACAGACACACAGACACACACAGATATGCAAATACAGATCCAAATGTTAAGTCATTGTGTCCTTGTTACTGGTAGTGTCATTTATTCTAAGAGTCTAGGTTAACAATTTGGATCAAAAGAACAACGAAACAGAGCAAAACAAAACTTACCTGGAGATCAGTATTCCCCCACTTGTAGTGTCCATTCGAGATTCTATCATGAAGTCCTATAAATGTTGGTATTCGCTCATGCATCAGTAGATCTGCAATCAGAGCAAAACTCACTGCAAATCACTTGATTCTAGATTTTACAAAATTAATCAATAATTTGTATTAGTTTTTAAAAACATATTGGAACAAATACCCATCTGGCAACAAAACTTATTTGAGACCAGTTAACGAGTGTAAAGTACTTTTAAACAGGCTATGAAAGATCTATGACATTTTCAGTTAAGACAACAAAAACTGGGGCTATAGTGCAATGCCATCAGTTCTTAACGGTTCATCTCTGTTTTTAACAATACTTTGACCTCTCAGTGACTTTCTCCCATAACCCAAGCCAAACAAAGGCCGTCTCAATCAGTGTACAGTACTGTTTGGAATTTGATTGCTTACTTGTACACAACGTGTTTGTTAATATTTCAGAAAGACGAGACAACATAAGCCTCAATTTGAAAACCATTTAGAAGCAGGAAAACATCAAACTGAAGCCTGAATGGAGAGACATGGGCTCCGCCAAGTTTGGTGGAAATATCTCCAGAGTGCATATGGGATTAACTCTCTACAGGCCGAGGAGCATTTTGGAATAGACGGTAGGGAGGAACTCAACAGACTGAAAGTTGGCTACATGTTGAAAGTTCGTGTATTCTATGATAGAATCTTAGATCAGGCTTTTGCTTGAGAGTTCGGCATTTATGGTTGTTTGTTTGTTACAAAAAGTAGATTACGGGTTTTCATTTAGAATGGTGAGGGCAGAAATCATGCACAGCTCTTTTCCAAAATGATTTCCAGGACCTGTCCGTTTCTTCCTCCTTATAACTCCTCTACGTTCTGGAGGGTTAAGGGTTTAGAAAAAAGAATTACCTTTCACGAAGACGTCAGTTTCCTTGTCCAAAATATAGACCAGATGACCAGGTGATTGGCCTTCTACACTGGCCTCCTTGCAGCGATTGGTGGCTTTCTCATACGATGACCAATTACTAAAGTACTTCATACAGCTGTGTGTGTGCCTGTGGTAACGCCATCCTGTCTGGCATGGAACACTCCCTGGAAAATGTCCAGGACTTTAGTAAAAGTGAGAATTATCATAATTAACGCTAGAATTGTAAAGACTGGCTCATTATACTTTGCATCATTATAATGAGTTACTTTTCAACTAACAGTAACTCGTAACAGTACAGCAACTCGTCTTATATTACCGTAATCAGGTAACATTTATTCTATCTTTGACAAGAATAAAGATTGCTGTGGCACACAGGTTCACCAGCGGTTTCTTGGGGTGGTTACGGTGTTAAGAATGCAAAGAACAGGCAGGGCCCGGGCTTTGAAATATCAAGTTGTTTTGTTTTTTTTTTATCCAGTGTAAAATGTTTACCTTCACTTGTATTTATATAAAACTGGAACATATTTAAGGTACGTTAAGACAGTTTTTCAGTACGAAAAAAATAGGCAGTTAACACACTCAAAATCTTAAATTTCTAAAAGCTTTTCCATGAAGCTTATGTTGCTGTGATTGGTGCTTTTCTTGGATGTTGGAATCTCTGTTGTCATAATCATTCAATATATCATAGTAAAATATCTTCTATTGTATGGTCTTCCTTTTAGAGCTTTGTAGTTTTTCATTCTTCATTTTTCAACTCACCTTCTCCTTCTATTTTTCATACAGTCTTCTCCATAATTGTCTTTATCGACTCTTTTTTAAGCACCCCCATACGAAACGAAAAAATGCACACAAAGGACGGTGGGGTGCAATGAATAAAATAATTAACTTTAATTTGTTTTTAGTACAGTAGCTTCAGTTCACCCAATGCAACACGATTCAAATGCACTTTAAGCACTGGATTAAACATATTTAAATCACTAGAAAGAGTGAGACTTCCTATGAAACCAGTTGGTCTCATACAACATAATTCAGACATTTCTCATCCTAGTGATAAAACAGGCAGGCATAAGTAAAGATAGACCAAGAAAGTCACTGGACCTAACCAACAACAACAACAACAAAAGCCTTTTTGTGAAGACCCTGGCCCTTGTCAGATGGAGCAGAACTAATAATTATATGCACAGTTCATCTAGAGGGGCCCCGAGGAGTTAGGGGCTAATAGGAAGAAGGAATCAATTAATCTCATTACAAACTGATTTAATACCTAATAACAAGTCGCAATTCTTACCTGTTTTGATTAGGTACGCGAACAGGAAGGTAACTACTAGTGGAATTCTCAAGTAATCCATCCAAAACCCTCACAACATCGAAGGTTGAATAAATCTAAAACAAAAAAAAGCAGACACATTGTTCAGTCCTCAAAATATTGTAGTTACACCTCACTAACAAATCGGTCAAATAAAAATCCCATTTTACTCGTTGAAAAACAAAAGTAGAAACAAGAAAACGAACTCAGCCTTTAAATCTTTCAGTTTCTTGAACAGTGTGCTGACTTTCAGATTTCATTTTCTCGAAGACTGACTGAACACTGATACACATTCCTATGGTTATTACATATATCATGAGATTATCCACCTGTAAATCGGATGAAAGGTGTAAAGTTAGATCAAAGCGCCGAATTTTAACATAATGACATTATGCAGAGGATTTGCACCGTTTAGTGTCATAGGAGAGGGTCGTCTTGTCTGTGGGTATCTAATCACCCCTGCCTGTAACATTTGCCCTTTCTGTTTAAGATGTGTTGGCTCTGGGTAACATGTGAGTCATAGAAAGCGCATTCACTGATAAGGAAGTTAATCGACAGGAAAAATGAGACTAGTTTTAGGTCTGATTTCCTTCTTAGCAGTGAGTATTGGTTTGAAAATAAAATAAAGTAGGCTAAATATTAGTTTTTAAAATGTTGATGGAAAGAATAATTTCTCATATATTCATATGAATATTCTCTATCTGTTCTGCTATTCCTTTCTCTCTTTTTCTTTTTTCACTAATTTATCCATGAATCCATCCATTACATCTTAGCTTAATTTCCTTCACATTGTCTCTACATCACTGCCCATTCTCCTTTCTTTATTTTCACCCCTGCCTACTCTTTGCCCCATTTCTCTCTATCTCTCGCTCTTGCCCTCTCTCGTTCTCTTTCTTTCTCTCTCTCTCTCTCTCTCTCTCTCTCTCTTTCTCTATCTGTGTCCTTCTTTCACAGTTAGTCACGAACACTTTACCCCTCTCTATGTGTATTTTATAGACCCATTACCTCAGTAGATTTTCCACTATAAGTAAGACTTGCTGAATTAAAGAGACCAAGTATTCTCAAGATCAAACGGCCTTTTAATTTATATAGAACTGGTAGGAAACACAGGTATTGATAATGATATTATCGTCGCCTGAGTCAAAATCTCCTGTAAAGACCAACATTTTCAAAAAACATTCTTTTTTTTTAGGGCTAATGTCATTGTGGAGAGTAAGCCTGACATTTTGTTAAAATGTGAAACCTGTAATTAAATAGAAATGATGTTGTTAAAATCCAATGCGATCTTTCTGCGTTTTGTACTTAACTCGTGCATTTTACTTCACAAAAATTTAGCACTACTTTTGCTCATTCGAGTCTATACAAGAGCCGTGTCGGCACCTGATAAAGCAGTCCTGTTGAAAAATGCCCCCGCCCCCCCTCCCCCTTGTCGTATAGAGTATAGAAAGACACCACATAGACATAGAGACATGACACAGGCTGACAGGTTTTAATGAAAAAAATAACCACAAGATGCTGCCCTACACATTATTGCAAGATGTCATTGCATTTTATATCGAAAATGAAAGTTAAGTTATATGTGTGTGTGTATGTGTATGTGTGTCTGTGTGTGTCTGTGTATACATGCGTGCCAAGCGTGCGCGTGCATCATGTGTGGATGTGTGCGTGTGTATGTGTGTGTGTGAATGCGTGTGTGTCTGTATGTGTCTGTATGTGTCTGTGTTTGTGTGTGTGTGTACACATGCATGACAAGCGTGCGCGTACGTCTTGCGTGGATGTGTGCGTGTGTGTGTGTGAGAGAGAGAGAGAGAGAGGGGAAGAGTTTGTATTCTCGTTGATATGATAATAATAAAATAAAAAAGTCAACAGTATTTTAGCATGACAGGCAATAGATATATTTTTTATGAGCTCTTCAGATGAATCAGACAAAATGAGACACATTCAAAATTTAGAGAAAAATGACAATTTGCTTTCTAGTAGTTAGTAATTTATCATTTGGAATTAGAATTTTCTGAAGATTTCCGGGAAGGATAAGTCACGTTTTGCGAAAAGGAAAGTCCTTACCATCTAGCACTTTCACCATTTCCCAGTATTGAGGGATATAACTCAAAATTTTCAAAAGTGGCATTTGTTGATTTTTGCCTTGAAACCGTTCAAATTTTTTAAAATGTAGAGATTTTATGGACACCTTGTACATTATTCTGGCAGGGTAAATCGACTGATGACGTCAAGGCAGCATGGAGTTGGATTTACAAAAAAAAAAAAAAAGACCTCTGCCTAGGATTGAATCCCCTCAGAGGGCACAGGGCATCTATTCAGCCTAGGTCTGAACTTTATGTGGAAAGATCACAATGTTCAGTGAAATATCAACCTCTGAACAAATTTACCTCCTTAGCAACTTCACATGATGCAATTCTTTTATTTTCTGAAACAATGATAATAATAATAATATGCAATTCAGAGCAGGATGAATGCACTAGTGCATTCATAAAATCATTAATATCTAACTGATGTAGATTTGATGACATGACGATATCTACAGAGAATTGTAAGTTCTCAATGATCCATGCCAGCATTATCTAACATTCACGACATTTGGTTATACAACTGCTCCAAGTGCTTCTGCAGCTCAAGCTAATAACACATTGCTCGATCTGCGAGGTGGTAGAGGCTCTAACTGCTGTAGTGAGAATGCAGTTTCACATGTTGTCAGTGACATTTTTGTCCTCTACAGAGCCAGTAAGAATCCAAAAATTACATGATATAATCATAAATAAAATTATGTCCACACAAAGTCTACAAATAATTGGAAAGGAAAATGTGAAACGCGGATTTTATTTTCTACTGTACTGTAAAACTGGTGGGGACCCTGGGTACATAAGAAGGTCGTTTTCTCCCACCTGTAGGCGGTGACAGCCAGCTATTGGTGGGAGGTCTCCCATGGAATGCCATCCTTGATGTTCCAGGGGTGACATCTCTTCTCTCTATCTCTCTTCTTGCTCCTGTCTTTTGCACCACTCTATTTCCTCTCTTCTTCTTGACGTGTAAATGCATCTTACCTTTAAACCTCAACACAGACAAACAAACAAGTTACCGTAGTAATCAATGCCACCCGCCAACTGACCTAAGGTGATGTCAGAATGGTTCTGGGGGCTCTAGGAGTCGATTTTTGACGGTGAAGCACCAACTGAACCTATAAATTGGAGCGCTAGTTATTTGTCGACTACATGCATGTGAGTTTCTGACGGGGTGATTGTGAGTTTAATAAATTAATTGTTAAAATGTCGATAGGCACACTACTGGTATACTACTGGTATAAACTATACTGAGGAACTTTAAAAACGCAACGTTTTAAATTTTTAAAAGAAATGAATTAAGAGCCGCCTATTGTATTCATATTTACACACACACTGTCCCTACTAGTGACCATTATTTACACGGCGAGTTAAGTGTGTCCACTCGAATTTTTAAAAATAATGACAAATAACTGAGAAACACGCTTTTTGGGCTGGGGGACTATGTAACAAGATAAAATACTGATTTGTTCCACTCAGGCGTAGTCTGCACATTTTCGAGATAAGAAAAAAAAAAACAAGTTTGTTTTAAATTCCACTCTCTGTATTTACTGTTTAACCATGCCTCGGTGAGGCACAAATGAGCGAAATAGAGCCTTAGGTTTGTTTGAAGCTGGAATGTCTGTAAGAGGTGGCAAAAAGGCTAAATTGTCATCCCAGCATAATTTCTAGGTTCCGACAAAGACACCAAGATACTGGCGACGTCGTTGAAGGCCTTGGATTAGTGAACCAAGAGTGACAACAGGTGCACAAGATGGACATATTAGAATCTCTTATTTGAGAAACAGATTTCATCCAACCAACTGGCATAAAAGCGAGAGTGGTTCTTGGCAGACAAGGAATCATATGCCCGATAACCGCCCGTCCCTTTTTTCAAGAAGCAGGCTTATTTTGTTATAGGCCCTATAGAGGACTTGTATTGACCCCCTATTTGAGAACCGCTGTTTGACACACTCTTAAATCAACCAGCACTATTTTCATTGATCTTCACTTGTTCATTTAACATACAAAATACGAGTTAATACAATTAATTTGGATAAAGTCAAAATATTGAATCATTTTCAAGTGTTGCGTTTTCAAACTCTTGTCAGTATATCCATCTGAATCAGTAACAGTTGAATGTGGGATATCATGTCTGGTAACCTGTTCAAGGAGAGAGAGAGAGAGAGAGAAACAAATGTAACCGTGAAAAAAAAAAAAGTTTGTATTGCATGTATTATCACTGCTGTCGGTGTCATTGTTGTGAAGAAGATAATAGTGATGAGTTAATACTAACAAAATCTATGTTACTGGTTTTATAAGCTTTTCAACCTCCTGTAGTGGTGGTTATCTCAGCTGTCCACAACCGTAGTCAAAAAATAACAAAACGCTATTGTGCTATGTGATCAATAAAAACAAAATCCACATCAATATTCAATTAATTTATTCTTTCAAAAACGAATTTTAATTTACTTTTGCATTCGGTAGTGCTTTTTTAAAAATTTATTTATGTATTTATTTCTTTATTTAGTTATTAATTTTATATATTATTTAAGACGAGAAGCGATGAAATCAGGCGCTTATCAAATTCAGGCGACCTAGGAAATCACGTATTTTTCAACTGCGGATGATTATTTAATGCATTTTGTTTCTTCACAGAACGTGTCTATATCAATCTAAAAATGCATTGCAGTGTTAAATGTACTGAAATAGAATTAGTAGAAGCCCAAAAATTGTAATTTATTTGCATGGCCTAATAGGGATTAATAAGGATTAACATAAACAGTTGGCCATTTTCCCACTAAATACAGCTGCGGCAATAGGTCACCCCCATCGTCTTTAACTACCAGTATCTTGACTTCTGTTTTTTTAGCAAGCCTACAATGTGAAAATAAAACATTTAAGTTAAGCCATAGAGTATTATCGGTTGCTAAAATCAATTCCAAGCCAGGATTTAACTGAGTTGCAAAGAAGAGAGGGAAGGAAGGCCCCGCATTGACACGTCAACATCTGATCACGCCAGCGAGCACTATAAATCTGGCGGTAGTGGAGATCGAGCGATCAATTAGGGAAAAGGTCGAGATAACCTCCATCCAGGAGGTTGAAAGACCAAACCCTGAACCCGCGGATTATAATCCGGGGCAGGCATTTAACAGACGTCGAGCGATCAAGGGGGACGCAGTGGCTCAATGTGTATGGCGTTTGCTCATGGAGCGGCTGGGATCGACTCGTGGATTCTGCATCGGGGGATGACAGGACACGAAGCTCAAAAACCCGCATTTTTTCAGTGACAACGGTCCTTGGCTTCCTGTGGGTAGGGAAGCCCGACCTCTAGCCTTCTCGGATGAGGGCGAATATATTTCGGAAGTCCCGTGTGTACATTACGCACGTTAAAGAAGCTTTGGCAGTTCAAAATCGATGATAGAGTAGGCTGAGTGCCGCTGTCCGGGCAAAATTTCCAAATTTCTACCCACAAAAATTCTCAGTAAAAATTGACAACTTCTAAAAAGTCGAGATAATCCTACTTTCGTAGGATTGAAAGGCTTAAGAAAAACAAAACTCCGAGCGATCACAGTGCAGTCAAGCTTCTCAAGTGAAAGGTTTGTCTTTTATGTAAAGGAGCGGTATGCATCTAGTATTTAAAAACATAATGGTGTTGTCAAAGAATTACTTATCGAGCCATACCACTGCTGCATCCCTAGGAGCAATCACAAGATATCATCATTGATGATGGGTTTGACGACATAAACAAATTATTTGACGAGGAGCTAATTAAAACAAACAAACAAAAAAGACCAATAACAACAACAACAACAACAACAAACTGAACACTCCCTTAAAACCGCTATGGGAAACATTTAAGATGTTTGGGAAAAAAAAGAATAATAACAACAACAACAACAAACAAACAAACAAACAAAAGAAAAGAAAAAAAAAAAAGGCATGGAAGAAACATTGAAAAGGAAATCTTTCTATATACTGAAAAAAAAGGAAAAGTATCCTGAGAGGACAGGTCCCATATATTCAAAGTTGGTTGAGATTAAAACACACACACGCACACACATACACACACACACACACACAGTCCATATGGAAATTGGGATTGTATTTGATCAGCTGTATTATTCTTTTTAATAGACAGACAGGATTTTGAACATGCAAGTAGTAAAGGAGAAATCACCATTTTTTAAAATTCTTATCATTTAAAAGAGCGATCATTAACACAGAAAAACATCAGACAAACGAAGAAAAAAGTACAATAAGAAGAAAATATTTGAGATGCAACAGGATAAAATCATTCTCTTGTTAACGTTTGAGCATATGGAGTTTTCGGTATCACTGTAAAAATTATTCTTTTCCTTCTTTGTGTGAAAATTTTTGTTGTTGTAATTTAAGACAAAGTTGAGATATTGGCAATGAATGACGATGGGGGTGACCTGCTCTTGCAGTTGAATTCGTGAGAAAATAGCAGATCACTTTTTTGGCTTTATTCATCCTTATTGGGCCATTAAATTACATTTTTTGTGGGCTTTTACTCAATCTATTTCAACAAATTTAACTCTAAACTGCATTTTTCATTGATATAGAAGGGTCCTCAAAAGAAAACAAAATGCGTTAAAAAATTCATTCACTGTTGAAAAACAGTCCTGTAGCTTCAGTTTGACATGCACCTCATTTCATCTTATCGCATCTCATTTGATTGTATCCGACGAATTTCACGGAATTTAGAATGATGGACGTTTCAATCATACAGGGTAGAATTGATTCTCTCTCTCTCTCTCTCTCTCTCTATCTATCTATCTATCTATCTATCTATCTATCTATCTATCTATCTATCT
>JBCAUA010012327.1:1483-13082 GCA_038406235.1 Peronia verruculata | reverse complement strand
TTGCGGGGGGGCAACATCCCCCCCCCCCCCCCCCCGGAAATCCAATACACAACGTATCTATTCTCTCTTCACTGGCTACACAAAGACCGAGATAACCTCCATCAGGAGGTTGAAAGACGTATATAGAAATTACACAAAGAAAACAGCAGTTCATTCCTGTAAATTGCAACAGTAAAATCCACGAATTCCTAGTTCAGAGTAAAATTGGTCAAATGAAGATCAGACAGGATGAGATAAGATATGAAAAGACCTCTCTCTTAGTCTTTAAATGAAATTTCATTCACTAACTGATTTTGGACACAATATATGTAAAATACATTCATACAGACAAACCGACAAAAGTGGCACGAACATCAGCAGTGCAAGGCAGACCCGAGGAACACGGTCTCAGTTTGGCAAGCATACCGATGATGGCAAAAATTAATGTCTGTAACGCTCACAGATAATCCTCAGTCTCACATCTAGAACGCTTTTTTTTTTACGGATTGTTTCAATTGACTATAAAGTGGCTGCAGTGAGTCTTCCCGAATGCTGTTAAGTTCTGATGATCAGGCCTCCTGATAAAGCACATCGATGCACTCTTAATTTCTTTTAACAATTTGTTCTTGGCACATCTGCTTATTCTCCATTCATCTTGCTCATGAGTATTTCCTAGCCAAGCTGTATCACAAAAAGTTGTAACAGGCTGCATGGGAATTTACAAAACGAAAACGTACTGACCAAATCATTTGAAGACTCCAGTGGAAAAAGATAAGTCATATTTTTGTGAAAAAAAGAGATATTGCCCGACGTTATAAAGCCCACCGCTAAGATTTGTTAACCAGAACAAAATTTCGGAAAAACCAGGTAAGTTCCACCAAAAAGAGAGTTTTAAAAAGGGTATGCAGGGAAAGACTATAATATTCTAAACTTTGGATTTTTTTTTTTTTTTTTACCTTTGTAGAAAATGTGGCATATGTGATTTTGCCACTGGAGTCTTCATTTTTTTTTTTTTTTAAATACAAATGATTGCTTACGTCTGAGTGGACGAAAGAAGCGAGATCATGCCACCCCAATTTTGAATAAACAATTATCCCAAACATTTACATGCTGCGACTTGCGCATTTTCAATTTCAGTAAGTGGGTGGGCGTCTTTTTGTGAAGTCGACCGGGAAGAGTCTCAGAGCATGACTGAAAGCTTGTGTCAGCCATTTCCCAAGGTCTTCTCGTGTCTCGATGAAATCCCATTCCTAGATGACCACTTCTGTATGGGATCTCAGGATCTAGGAGGACAGTACCTGTGCCAAGATCCCCCCCCCCCACACACACACCCCCAACAACTTCTGAAACTTGGACTCAACTTCGTCACTGTCTGTCCCATTAGCCTTCACCTCGCCTGTGGGTTCTGCTGTCCCTTGCGGCACGCGTCAAGATGATCATAGACATATTACATTACAGGACCTCCATCACGGCTGATGATTGTGATTAAGGAAGGAGAACGAAAGCAGTAAAGCCACAGTTCTTATACTTTCTGACAGAAGGAGAGCAGCAATAATAGGGACAATGTAGGAAATACTGATAGTGTCAAAGGTGGATTTAAAAACATAACCGGGCATAATATCGCGACGTTTAAGCGAACTTTGTCCTTGAAATCATTTCTGTCGGTCGGGAAATGCTCCTATTGGCATGTTAAGCTCTAATTATTTCCACATACACCAAATAAGTGTGACTAAGTATGCTGTACACGATCTGAAGGACCAAGAAGGTTTTCAGGTTCAGAGACGCTTACTATCACTATTTAAGAGCAAAAAGAGGAAAAGGAGAGAAAACCACGACAAATAATTCATAATTATTCTCATTTTCTCGGTTGCAAGTATAGTCATGGCTAGACAGATTTATTTCTCAGCTGTGCCTCTGCTGTGAGTCTATAAACAATATCGCTGCTTTATTTGCCCACGTTGTTTAAACACAAATCAGCATTCCCATATCAAAAAATGCAAGAGAGAATGATCAAACTAAAATGGAGTAGATGAATCTTCAGCAACGAGCAGAGCCTAACGAGTACTCCTGGAAGCTTTGTATCAACGCCAAGTCCATCAACCGATTGCTAGGTTAGCACTACAAAGAACTTTCATCCACCTATCCGTCCGCCCACCCATTCCACCGCCCATCCATCCATCCATCCATCCATCCATCCATCCATCCATCCACCCATCACCAAACTATAGGCAAAACTATTTCCTGCATGAAGTGAAGCCTTACAACAGGTGATGTGAAAAGATTAATTCCATATTCAGGTAATTGTACAATGCCGACCAAGTTAATTTTTCGTACTAAAGGAGGTAACAGAAAACACCTGTGAAATGGCAACAGCTACCTAAAGAATCCATCAGCTAATGTCAGCGATGGCCACTGTGAGGCCAGGCTTCAAAGAGTAAATGTAAAACAAATCAATACCAGCTGTAGATGTTTGAAGATATAATGAAGCATGGACGTTTTACACTGTTTTCCAGCCTGCAGTGAGTTGCTTTTGGAGATGTTGAAGCGGACAAACAACAATAACAAAAACAAACAAACAAACAAATATAAAATACTGATTTCTTTGGCTCTCTTTGATTTCAACATGACAGAACTGTATACACTGCGAAACAAGTATTTCAAAATCAAAACTGACTTCAGTACGAACAAGAACTCAATTCAAATAGGACTTTTAGATAACCTAATCTCTTTTCGTCGTTAGGTCTTTCATTCGACTACTATCTTCTGGATCTTCCTTCACTGTTGCTATGTTCTTTCTGTACATTATTTTTCTTGAGTATTGATTATCCTTTGTTGCTCAAGTCAGCAAAAAGCACTTCTCTTGTTCTTCTTTTCCCTACTTGAATATTGGACCAAAAAAAAAAAAAAAACGTAATTTCAGATTTGAGTGCATAGCGAATGTTGTTCTTGAATTCTGACCCTCTAATTCTATGAAGTCATTAGGCTTTACCTACTACTGGTACTTTCTCTCCGTCTGTCTACCTTTCTCTTGCTCTCTTTATTTTTCCCTTGTTTTCCCTATTTCCTTCTTTTTCCCAATTTTTTTCCTCGTCTTCTATTTTAATATATATTGTTCTCCTGTCTCTCTCTCTCTCTTTTTTTTCCTTCCTCCAAAATGCTTCTCTCTATCAATCTTTCTTTCTCACTTTCCCTTTTTTCCTCTTACTTTCTCCTTCCTTTATTCAACCTCTTTCCAAATTTCTCTCTCTTTTCTCTCGCATTATCCTGCTCCCACTTCCCACCAATATCCGCTATCCACCAATATCCACTATCCACCAATGAAAGCCAAAGACTTCTTTAAAAGCTTCAAACTACGTTCATTGTGTATGCATGATATGTGTGTGTGTATGTGTTTGTTTGTTTGTACGTGCTCGTTTCTCTGAAAGAGCAGAGAAAGAGAAAAATAAAATATTAGAACGGCAGGAAGATAGCAAATTACTGGAAGTAATTCGTACCAACTGCCCAGATACATTAGGCTGATATATGAGTTCCATTACAATGATTAAACCACTCGACCAGTTGCTGACGGACAGAAAGGGCCATGCAGATGTGACTAGAAACAGACGTGGTGATACGTGAAGCTTGCCCCCACATATACCAACATAGCATTAGAATGTACTGTTAAAAAGATTTTTTTTTTTAAAGGGGTGGGGGGGGGGGGGAAGAAAGATCGAGGGAACGGGGATGGCTTCTAAATAAATAAATGAATGAATAAATAAACAAAACAACTAAATAAATAAATAATAAATAAATAAATAAATAAAAATCCACTATTTTTCTGATATCAAAATACATCGTATGTTAGACATTTTGTCAAGTTAGCAGATCTAGAGTAAATGCGATTGAGATTCCAATCGATTTGCGAAAATCAGTGTGAACCTAAGCGTTTCATGCTCAAGTTTTCCACGCACTAGATATGTACCTCACGCCTTCACACTTAGCTGATCAACTCACGCCTTGTTTGACTAACGAGCTGTAACGTAGTTGTGCGGATTGATTTCCCCGTCAGAAGAACTGCCCGAAAGGTAACATTTTCAAGTTTCAAGCACACAGTTTGTTCCCATTACTGCTGTTTCATGTTGATTGGCCGATCACGGTAATTAACCCGATGAAGTAATGCAGCCTTTCATTTTGTAAATGTTTCGTAGTTTTCGTTTTCCTTGAGGAGAACACACACACACACACACACACACACACACACACAAAATCTTTACTAACATTAAAGGCTTTCGAATCTGAAAAAGTAACAGATGGGCGAAGCATTGAAAAATCTCTCCTGCTTTTAACATTTTCTAACTTTTACTACGTCTCTTTCTGCATTAAAATTTCTGTTCCTCTTCTGTCGTTTTCGATCTGTCTTCATTGTTGAAAAGATTTCCTAATCTGGACAAGGAGCATGAAAGAAACGAGACAAAAATGTCAGAATCAGAACTGTCTATCACATTACAACCAGGAAGTCCTTCTGAAGAGACGGAGTAAAAGCAGGAAAGAAAGAATGACAGGCTCCTTTTTTCAAGTTCCTTCTGTTGTATAACTGATCCGACACTCTGCTATTTCGCAAGCTCTTGTATAAACCATTATTGTGCCACATTCCTATACCAAGGAAAGGTTCACAGATCTTCAAATTGTCCACAATATAATATACAGATCAAGGCTGAGGAAGTATGTACAAAATTCCTTGTAGAATACTGCCGTATGAACAGAGGACATTAATAGTCTAAAAGTCTGCTTTAATATTCTGTGCACTATAACGACGGCCACTTGGCTGATCTGGAATTCTGAACTTAATCTATGAAAAACCAAACCAAATATATTAAATATATTACAACAACAACAACAACAACAACAACAACAACAACCTCTGTATGAAAAACTTGTTTCTCTGCTGATTCAAAAATAGATCTGGAGCTTTGAATTGAGTGCAAGGGGGTGGGGCGCAAGATGGATGAAGGAAAAAGGGGAGAGAAGGAGTGACCCGGGGGGAGGGGGGAGGGGGGGGGGACTGACATCAGAAAACAAACAAACAAACTGAGAGAAAAGAAAAACAATATGGTTCTTCAACAGGATCAATACCTGCATTAGATAGTGTAGTTTAACATGAGATACCACTTATTCTTTATGCCCCGAAACCTCGCGTTCCAGTTCAGTGTTCAATGCGATTTGCCCGTACATGTTATTAATTAACCAGGCACCTGTCCACCTGTGACAGCCAGCATAACAGGACTGAGGAAAATAATAAAACTGACGAACTGAAGTGATATATCATCACATACCTTTGAGGCAAGTTTCTGATATAGCTGGGAGTCCCTGAGATGAAAGATACTTTCAGTTAAATCCCTGATTCCTCCCAAGCTGCCATCTGAAACAGGAAAAAGAGAGAAAAATGAAATGAATACAAGTATTCCAAAGCAAATGACATTACATTATACAATATTGCGATTTATTCAAAGTCAACTCGTTCAAGGCGTGGGAAGGGGGCACCTGGATAGGCCAATTTGGGACCAAGATATGGATTTCCGTTTTGTTTTTCCTCCCCCCCCCCCTAAATTAATGTTATTTGAAGGGTACTTTTTTTCATACCAGATAGAGATTCAGAATTTTCATGTGAGTAATAACTGTTTTCCGTCAGATTTTCTAATAATAACGAGGTCGGGGTAGGGATGGCTAAACTTTGTAGGTGTTTGATTTTGTTTAAGATAATGTATATTATTATGTTTCTGGTCTGGTTTTTTTTCAAAACTGCTTTGTTGTTGTTTTTTTCCCCCTTCATTCTTCTTAATCTTCTCCAAAACTTAGCACCATATTTTCTTCATACTCAATCAATTTTCTTCATACTCCATCAATTTTCTTCATACTCAATCAATTTTCTTCATACTCAACCAATATGGCCCACATACTTTCCCTGACGTAACAAAGAAGACGACACTGCTTTTCTATTGCATCGTTTATGTGTGTGGGTGACTTGCAATACCAATTTTGATTGTATCTAAAATAAGGCATTTTCAAACAATCATAAACAATACAATTATCAGAGAAACTTCAAATGCACTGGTCGTCAAAAATGACATGTCAAATGTGGAATGATCTGGGGTGAAAGCTTTAAGACCGGAAATAAATTTGGACAACTGTAACAAAATCACAGATTGCGGCTGTTTCCTGACATGCAGCAAACCTTCCAGGAGATTTTCTCAATCTGGCAGACATGACAAATATACTGAAATGACTCAAGGGCAAAAACAAAATTAAAACAATTCATCCCCACCCCAACCCCACCCCACCTCCAAATAAAGTTGTATCTGAAGTCAAATCCTCCTGGAAATCCCATTATTTATGTCTTTATATCTTTGTGTTTGTTAATCAAGGTAATGTCAACCTTGTGTAAAGCCAACATTTTTATTTTCTTTTGGTCCAGTCCCGAAGTGCTTATTTTAACCAGATTCATTGTAATTCCAAAAACATGGCTGAAATATGCCGAACTCAAGACACAATTAAAAACTGCTATAGTGTCAAGGTTTCTATACAACATATTATTATTGCACATTCAAGTTTCAAGAAATGACAGCTTATGCCTTCTGATGGTACATAGAGAACGTGGGGTTCTTTAGCATGTACTGTCTGGAAGAGAATCCTAGTGCAAAGTAAATGATCAGCAAGTCTTTGGGCAGATCAGCTCAGCTTGTCCCATAACAGCAGACACAGTCCTTCCAACAGGCAAAGACCGGGGGTCCAGAGAGGCCTAGGCCTGGCAGGGTCCAGGGCAATGATAGTAGAAGTTATACTACTATCTTTGGTCCAGGGACAGCATCCCAGTGGGTTCCAGGGGGTAAATCCCCCGGCCGAAAACAAATTTTAGGGTATCAGAAAGATAAATCAGGCCAGTTCTGGCATTCATTTGATATATTTAAGGCACATATAAATAATGAAAAAAAAAAGTAAATACATTCAAATCAAGAGTCTGTAGTGTATGATATGCAATTGAAAATGAAATCCAATGGCAATAGATTTGAGGGAAAACAGGACAGTGCGGAAGTTAGCAGAGATAATTGGAAACACTAATTGTGGAAAGAGAGAAGATATGGTCGCACTGGGGATGCGCAAAGAAAGAATCCAAAACCAGTCGGAACTGAGCCAAAAGAAACAATTAATTGAAGAGTGGTTTTCCAGAATTCGACGGTCGGTATTTCAACTTTTAGAGTGAATCTGTCTCGCTGGCTAAATGGAAGCTCAGTGCTACATTGAGTTTGATAATGCACAGGGCATAACATGGTCTTCAAGGAGTGCAACAATAAACTCATCAGTGGCAAAGCAGGCATACGTAGGCACTGAATGGGAAGTTTTTCTCAATTTCTAAGAAATGAAAAACACTGACATACCGAGTTTTGGAACACCACTCTCAGCTACAATGGAAAGTCTCGTGAACGAAGCAAAAATTACAATACTGAAGAAAATGATCTGATATCATGTCATATACAGCTGTTGTAACAATAATAGAGAGCAGCCATATAGCGCGTATTCCCTATAATACAGATTCTAAGCCTTTTACAATCTATTATACCCAATAACTATAGCATTCAATGTCTATAGTTGGGTCCCATTCTGACTTGGGTCCAGTTACGAAACGCGTCTAAATTGTCTTCCCCAATGACAAAATGTCGGAAGTCGCTAAGATTCGAACCCAGAATTTCCGATCCCGAGTCTGCTGGCCTGTCCGATGAGCAAAAAATGAGAGTAAAAAATGAGTACTTTGGGCCAGAGAAAGATAATATATAGATTTGGAAATTAGCATCTTTCCAAAGCGAAAGTGACTACTGGCACCACAAACAAAAATCTACCTTGTCACGAGCTCTCAGAACAAAACTATACCATTACAAGCCACACAAAACTCGTCAAGACCATGAAATACACCTACCTCAGTGACAACATCCGAGAAAAGAGAACCGCTTTTAACACAGCAGGCGATTTTTTTTTACACGAAACTGTTTGTTTTTCTTAAGAATGAAGTCGAGTCGAAAGGCAAGAAGGAAGCAGGATTTGGTTTCCCTGGTTTCTACTTGGCCCTAAGCACTGGGAATCTGTTTCACTACTGACACTAAAACTCCTATTACTACTGGCGAATAAAAATTCCTGTGTTTCTCCCTTCTTTCTACGACAAAAACCTCGCTGTGTGAGATTACTAATCAGGAAGGAAATGGGGAATCTCGACGCATAAAAATCCTTCAGGTTGTCAAGATTTTCGACCATAGATTTAATGAGAAAATTCCTTCCCCATCGAAATGAACGGCTTATGGCCCGTCATTTTGCTTGCCTCCACCACCATCAACGTCTTCAGTGGGCGGCCCGGGCGTGTGTGAGTGAGTCAATGCTGTAGTTTTCTGTGTGTGAGGGGCTATGTGTGTGTCGGGTCGAGGTAAGGGTGAGCATGAGCACCACTAGCCCGCCTGTCTGTTGTAAAACTTCCCCCCTCGCCCCTTTTCCCTCCTTACCTTCCCCTCCTCTTTTCCGCAAACACAGCCGTCTCAAGCTGCGAATGAAGACAAGTCTACGATTGGGTGTGTATATGTGTGTGGGCGCGCGGGGGGGGGGGGGGAGGGGTGGGAGGAGACAAGTTTAGTGGTTGATGCTGATACCAACAGGAAGGTAAAACCCCAGTGAGGCGGAGGTCGGGGAAATACAAACAGCGAGTGAACTATTGGACAGGCGAGGAGTCGGGTAACAGTAGGAGCTGATTTCGAAAAAGAGAGAAGGGAAGACGGAATAAAACAGAAATGATGAGGAAAGGGATAGCATATGCAACTGCACTTGGACGGGAGCGGTGAAGGCGCCCGGGGTGGGGGGGGGGGGCAAAGCTGGCCCAAGATAGCCTGAGCATTTAGATGATGGCCTTAGAATGACGGTGCTTTCTTATGAGGAATTATAGCACTGGCTTTTTGTATGAGACAGCAGTGATTTCTTATAAGACATTAATTAAAACATGGATGGGGTAGCAGCAGTATAAGAGAGGTTGGAGTAGATGGAAATGAGAGGAGAAGAGTCAGTGGTACAGCTTAAATAACATACTGGATAGCCTGAATATTCTGGTGATGTAAAAAATAATTGTGCTTGCAGGACGTGAAAAAAAATATCACGAGTGTCAGATATTCTGTTCAAATTGGGCCAGACCGTACCCATGGATATTTTTTCTTTTTTGAAAGCCATCACAGAGAGAAAGAAGAGAGAAGAAGGCAGGGTGAGAGAATGGGAGGAGTGGGGTAGAGGGACTGAGGATAATAGGATGAGACGGATGGGTAAAGAAGGGGTGGAGACAAGGCGATGGGACCACAGGAAGAAAGGGGCGAGAAAGAAAGAGCCAGCGAAATCGAATCGGTTTGTGCGGTCCATGGCCAGCCCAACCCGGAAATGTGTCCTTTCCACCCTGAGACCGAATTAAAGAAAGTTCGTAATCAACGGATGTCGGACCAAAGCGCTGGCTTCACGATGATTATCGTGGATCGACCAACCCTCTTCCTCATCTCTATCTTGCTTACCTTATCTCTGTGCTTTGATGGCCTCATTCGCCCCCCCCCCCCCGGCCCCCGGGGCAATCCCTCCCCTCAGCAGCACTCTTTCCCATCATTTTTTGTTTCTTTTTCTCCCAATCACCAACATGGGTAACAACGCCAGCATCACTGTCTGTGTACCACATTGGCCATACAAAATCAGTGTATGGCTGACCTAGTTACAAAACTGCTTTGACCTTATCGCGGATTTTTGTCCGCACGTTTTCCACCAACATGCCCGACAGACAGAGGTACAGCACAATTTCGCAAATTGAATGTATCCATCTCCCTACCGCGGCTCCGTCTCATCTCGTACTACAGTGATGTCGTTCCGGCAGTCTCCAAAATATCAAGGTACAAACACAGGGCATCCTTGTCTGCTCCACCACCGCCAGGTTTCGTACTCTTTCATGTAGAATGTTAAAGGTGTTCACTTTTATTTTGTGGACGGGAGTAGGCGTCACTGGATATTAGACTTCAGCAATATCCGGGAAATCCCATAATCTTGCCAGTTTGGCTCACTTTCTGGCTTGACCCTGTTACGGTGGGCAGGAAACTTATGACAAAAAATCCTCATCTGTGAGTAACAATCTCATAGCCAACTAAACCCAAATCCTCTATAAATAATAATTGTAGTGAGTAGTATTAAGGATTAAATGACGTAGGAAAACGCTTGACGTACTTCCGCATCGGGGTTTTCCCCGAAATCCTGTGTTCTATTATTAAGGAAGCTGAGACTGAAACGGATCGGAGATCGGTGCGGTGTGTTTGCATATTAACTCTATAAGTGTAACCGTCGGTGTCGATTTCCAACATTAACAAAACAAGAAACTGAAAAACCCCGAATTCGAGATGTACATTTTCATTACGATCTCTTCTCGGGCGAGTTATAACGATATAATTACAACAATCTGTTCAATTGCCGAGCCGATTCCAAAAGAGCTGTTGTGACTCCTGCAATGCTCACGATGCAGTGGTGAACGTTTCTACTGCTCATTATTATGGCTTGGCATGCGGCAGAGGCACTCGGCTCTTTTAATCATATTGTGCTGGAACATATGGCGCTGTAAACAGTTGATGCAACAAAGGTTGTTGGTCGTAAAACTTACAAGTACAAAACTGGACAGCAAGGAGGCTGCACATATACTAACTCTCCGTGCTCTTAACTTCAAAAGGCGCGATATTTCGTGCCATTGTTAACAACCCAACTTTCAGTTATCCCAGTAATGTCCAAACCTCTGATCAGAAAGAACACGCGTCCATTTTCCCGCCCATCTTGTCCACCCTTCTTGCAGGGAGTACATAATTATATTCAACGCCCAAATACGACCACCATCATTACCATCACGATCATTCCTCCCCCACACTTCCTGCACCACAGTGCTTTATGTGCACATGAGGATTATTATGTCTATAACACCTGGTAAGCAGTGTCTAGACAAAGCAAACTCCCACAATGAAAAAAACAGAAGAAACATTTCGTCTCATCCAGGGCTCACAAGAACAATCATACTGTGGCAACTGCACTGTACTTTCCTGTGGTTTACTTTGCCTTCATAACCAGGAAAGAAAACGATGACAAAATGCTTTTTCTTTGGAAGTTTTCTGTTGTTGTTGTTGTTTCTCCTCCCAGATAGTTTTCTTTTTCGTTTCAGTCGGTAAAGTCTGGTGTTTTGGGACCTGGAAGAGGCGGGACGTTTCTTCAATAAGAAAAATAAAAATCAAAATATTGTTAATAAAATTTGCCTCTGCGTTCATGTACCGGAATAACAGAGAATCATTAGATGGCTGGCAAAATGGCTGGCTGGCTGAATGGATGAATGGATGGATGGATCCATATTTATAAAAGGACGGGTAAGTGGGACCGACGGACGGGTGGATTCACGGATGGATGGATAAATGTGACTACCAATCCAGATGGACAGGTTGCCAACACTAAGACAACTTACTCAGCAGTGAAGAAATAAAAGGATGGAGAGAGAGAGAGAGAGAGAGAGGGGGGGGGGGGGGGTGTCGGCGCGGCGCGGGCATGTTCCCGTATTGTG
>JBCAUA010012316.1:5000-13082 GCA_038406235.1 Peronia verruculata | reverse complement strand
TACATACATACATACATACATACATACATACATACATACATACATACATACATACATACATACATACATACGTGCAGACAGACAGATATACAAACATACAGACAGACAGACAGACAGACAAAAGTACTTTGAGTAATTCGTTTATTCTTTGTTTCTTGAAAATTTTGTACACCTGAGACCAAAGAGAAAAATACCATGTTCTGTTTTGCAGTTGGGCACACAAGCTCTGTGTAGTAGATGTAGAGAAACAGCAAATAACAACAAAGACAATTTAATGCATTTGTAACATGGAACTTGCAGATAGCAGTGTAACAAAATAAATACAAATTAAAAAAGAGAGAGAATAGGAGAAAGAAAAGAAAAAAAAAGGAAGAAAAAATCCGTCGTTGTAGTGGTAAAAAGGCACTGTAATATCCAATGCTTTTAGAATAAAAATATTAATTATGAAAACAAATTTAGTCTCCTTTTGTCAACCGCACAATAACTTTATGACATAACAGCTGACAGTCCTAATTATTGTCATTATTTAACACAAAAAAAAAAAATCAGCGAAGGTTATGTAGTACCTTCTGTTACGTCTAAGCGCAAGTTTTGCCTGGACAACTCTGACAGCTTTTGTTTCAATCTCAGTTCTACGCGTTACCGTGCGTGGTAGTCATAGGTAGCCATAATACTTGGCCAGGAGCCATTTTTTCTGGGGGTGGGGTGAGGGGGTGGGGGTGGGGAGCAGGTTTCAGCTACCTAAGTTACAACTTCTATTGCGAAGTACAAAAGGTGTAAAAACAAAAACAAAAAAAGAACTATTATAGCGAAGACAAAAGTCACTATAGTTTCTATTACACGAAACAAGTATAAGGAAAAAAAAAACAAAAAAACACGATGTAAATCACAAAACATTGTTGTCATATTATGGTGAGTTTTTCAAAATTTTTCTGTGAGTCAAGTTTCAACTAATAAGACCAAGATGTTTTTTGTTTTTTTTTCTAAATTTTATTTATATTTTATTTTTGATTTCCTCTTTACAATGCTTATAAATATCAACTTCTTGTATCCGACAAAGAGAAGTAATTTGGCTGACCGTTGAAACGGTTTATTTGATGGATGCCTTTTGAGCTCTAATCTGTGTTAATTCACAGCTACAAAAGAGCCCATAAATACTTTTCTTAAATCGAAGTTTATACCATGCTTAAAATTAGATGTATAGATAAACGTTTAAAACTCAATGTGGTTGTATTAAAGGGTAGTCGTGTTATATAGAGATCCATGTTGATTTAAGCGATTTATATTTTTTATTGTATATTTTCAAGACGAATAAATTATAACAGATATCTATAGTAACCACAGAACTGCACGGGCGTGTAAGCTGACATAACTTGCTCTTTACCTCAAAATAACATGGAATGCACTGTTCGCAACCGGGATAGACAAATGAGATGCGACACGATGAAATCAGGTGCTCGTCAAACTGAGCCGATCGGAGAAATCACGTGTTATCCAACAGTTAGGGGAATTTTGAACGCTTTTTTCACCAAACTCTTCTATATCAATCTAAAAATGCATTTCCGAGTTCAATTTACTGAAATAGATCAAGTAAAAGCCTAAAAATTGTAATTTAGTGGCACGTTCTAAGAAGGATTAATAAGGATTTACAAAAGTGATTGGCTCTTTTCTCAATCAATTCATCTGCATCAACAGGCCACCCCCATCTTCAATTGCCATTATCGCAACTTCTACTTATGTTACAGAGGGATTTTTTTCACACACTGAAAGGGAAATACATAATCTTCACAGTGATACCAGTAACTCTATATGCTCAAAATTTGACGACAGCCTGATTTCATCATGTTGCGTCTCAAATGTTACTGGGTTGTCATTATTTTAATTTTCAGTCCTAAGTCCACTGAGAATAGAGCCTAATAGAATAAAATGTAAAAAGGCAGTCGCTCCCATAATTCATTTCCCTTATAAGCAATACACCTCTACTATAAATCAGAAACAAAACAAAAAAAAAAAACCCATAACAGGCCTATGGACTCGAAAATACAGAGTGGATCAATATAAATTTTTGGCACACAACATTGTTAAAGATCTGTGTCTCTACTTACAAAAAGCCAGAAAAAAAGCTTACTAGATTTACATTTAACTGTGTTTTTAAAAGGCAATAATAATTGATTTTCAAAACACCAAACTCGTTTTTGTTTAGGTAACATTCCAGTTTAATCATCCAAAATACAGACTTCGAGATGCGCACGCTTGCCATTCACTTTAAGTTGCAAAACATTCTTGTTAAATAATGTCCACGAAGGTCGTGGGCTCTCTTTTAGTGTCTCAGTAAGGCATTACAGTCATTTCTGTCCAGGATAGTAACTTAGCCATGTACACTCTCTGACAAACAAATAAAAGCACTGATTTTATAGACAAAATATATTAAACTGCAATTCGATGTCTAAACATTTGTGACCCACGGAGAATAACAGTGATTTTTACAAACGTATGTATTAAATAGTGATTCGATCTCTGAACGCGTTTGGTTGCTAACGTAGAAAAATGCAGTAATTAAATGAAAATGTGTAAATGGCGCATCAATATTTTTAAAACATCTCGTTGTTTGCGATAGAAAAGGGTAATTTTACACAAATGTTTAAAAATATGTATATTTTCTATATCTGAACAAATTTCATTGTCAGTGGTGAGTAAACTCAGTGCAATTATCAACAAGAACATCAAGCATTTTACATCATTTAAAATCTATTTTCTCTCTCTGCAAATTTCGTTGTCAGTGGTGAGTAAATTCAGTGCAGTTGTCAACAAGAACATCAATAATTTTACATCATTACCAGTCATCTCTGCGTTTGACTGATTTGTAAAACACAAACATCCACTCTATCATAATGTTAACAATGTTAACAGGTATGCTGTTCAGAAACGCCGTCGATATCCTCTGTCTCCTTTTCTCTTTCTCTCTCACACTCTCTCTCTACTCTCTTTCTCTCTCTCTCTCTCTCTCTCTCTCTCTCTTTCTCGCTTTCTCCTTATCCACTGTTACATTTCTTTAATAAGTAATTGACATTTTTGCCTCGTAAAAATTTCATATTTTGTTCAAGGATGGATCTAAGATATATAACAATAATAATAATAATAATAACACCAATAAATGAAAATAAATCAGAGCAATGCCCATTAAAAAAAAAGTATTATACACAGACATATTCACTTAAAGTGATTGCAAACATCCAATGTCGAGTGTCAGAAAACAGCAATAAGGACGAAAGGTGAAGGCACTGGAATTTATGACCAAAAAAAGGTGTTAAAGATGGTAATTGAAAACTTGCAATGGCAATGCAAATCAATAAGTTTAATGAGAGAAGGCGAGGTACTTTATATATATAATAATAATATTTCGTCCTGACTATTTTACATCATATTAACTTTTAAATGCGGTAGATTATCAATTCTCAGAGTAAATTTTAACACTGAAATGGATTGAAACGATAATTATTTTATAGTTGATATCATTTTCAACGATACTGAAAACGCTGAAAGTATGAGAGAGAAAAAACTTTTTAAAATAATAATTATAATAATAATAAAGTAGGAAAAGAAACATGGTGACATTATTTTGAATAACATTGGCACCACAACTGTCAGTATGTGGTATTGTACACTATTTTATTGTTCGATTTGTTTGAAAATTGTCTCGGTTGATTACAAAGTACATGGAGAATTGTCACATCTTCATTTCTGATTACTTTTTTTGACAATATTATTGTGGCATACCATGTGATTTTAACCAGTGTTACTGTGAATTAGAAAGGAAATATACCTCAAGTTTACTCCGCCCCTCTCCACCCTACCCCCACCCCGTCCCCAGCACGCTTTCCATTCCTCTCACTACTGCACAAACATAGTGAAAAATGCAAAAGGATCAATGACAAAGCAACAATATCAATACATGTCACGTTGAAATTATTGCACAAATAAATCAGGACGGACGGCAATGCAGTCTTCATAGTTCATATTCGAGGAAACAAAAACCTGGCAATCCCCGGCCGAGTGTTTGGACCCTCTGATAAATAAAACGCCACGGATGTTTGTTACCGCTCTACCACAAGAGCCGAGAACAATTGTCTCGCGACCTGTCAAAATGAGGCGTAAGTCGTTGGGCTAGAACCGAGAAATCGAACTTTGAATGTGATGAGGGGGTCAGATATCAATTTTTCATTATTTTTATTATTATTATTGCAGAAATCGAAAGTACATTCATCTCTGAATATGATAACATCGGTCTTACCCTCGATTTATAAATATTTCCTCATTAAAATCGGGTTTTAATGGGAGTTAAGTATGTAGATTTATGCGTTAGACCTTTGATCTAGACTCGATTTTCTCAGAATGTCGGTCATTGTTGACGGGTCCCAGCTTGTTTCTCTAAACTGCAATATCTCTGGCTAGAATAAAGCTAGCTCAGAGATTTTTCCACCATCTGAAAGGTATGAAATAAGCTTTCACATGATACCAAAAACCTCATATGGTGAAAAATCGACATACGTCTCATTCTGACTGACTGCGAGACAATTGTCACCGGTCCCGTGTATTTTGTGCGTGTTTATCTATGTCAGTTGTCGTGAACAGTTTGGAGTGTTTGTACCCCCCCCCCCCACCCCCTCCCCTCACCCTTACAAAAATTAGACTGGGATTTCCAGCCTTTCGCTTGGTGGGACAAACACCTATTAAGGCAAATCTAGTACAATGTTACAGGATCTTGGCCAGAGGAATTTTTGGGTAAGTCTGCCTTGTCTTTGTTTTGGAAACCTTTGTTGGTCTTCACCGAGGCTGCTCTGGGTCTGTTGTCTACTTCTATCTCTCTATCCGGGGATTCCCCTCCTTGATCCGAAGACTCCTCGTCTAGCTCCGGACTAGAAGGGGCCCCATGAATGCTTACTCTTTCTGCGTAGTGAAGATCTTGGCTGGGAAAATCCGTTTCTTGGGGCTGATCTGGTAGAGAACTGGTAGAGCTGTTATGCCGGCCAGGAATAGATTTTCTGTTATCGTCGTTATGTTTCTTATGCGTCGCTTTATGAGGAGGGTATTTGAATCGTTGTCCACAAGCCATCGAGGTTTGACGCTTCGTTGTTCTTTCATCAGATTCGTCGCCTCCCAGTCTCGTATCGGATTCCTCATGGTCACTGTCTTCATCTTCGCATTCTTTCCTCTTACTGTGACTAGAACACACGCGTAGACATCTGCAATGATGGGCAGGCGCTTCGCCATCAGAACCCTCTTTCTTATGTTTGACCCTGCGATTCTGGAACCAGATTTTGACTTGTTTCTCGGATAAGTTAAGGCAAGTGGCGATTTCGATGCGTCGTAGGCGAGACAGGTACATGTTTCTGCCGAAAGCTTTTTCCAGTTCTAGTAGCTGGGTGCTGGTGAAGGCAGTGCGCATGCGCTTAGAGGACGGCAAGTCGTCGGAGGGACCATTCACACCTGGGAAAGACACAAAAATGTGCGCCTGAAATCATATGACATAAAGTCTTTTGTTGTCGTTGTTTTTGTTGTTGTTGTTGTTGTTGTTGTTGTTGTCGTTGTTGTTGTTGTTGTTGTTACTGTTGTTGTTTCGCTGTTTGTCATTGGTGTTGTTTTTGCTGTTGTTGTTTTTGTTTTCATTTATCTTTTTTTTAAATTAACATAACACTATGCAAATGTGCGTTTTACTTCATGTAATTTCCAGATGCGTGTACCCGATTTAGTTCCAGCTACTTATTCCTGAATTGACAAGTAACAAGTTTGCTGTGACCAGTGCTATTTCTGTACATACCTTCGTCAGACACAAGAGGTGTTGAACAAACATTACAAAGAAACAATGATCATTTCTCCGTCCTTTGCTTGAATTCTACGTAATGAAAAATTCATGGTAACAAAGTTAGAGTACAAAGAAACTGTTTTCTTCTTATTGTTAGAGTTTTCACCTTTTTTTTTTTTAAACACAAAAAGAAATATGTGTGTGTTTGTGTCTGTCTGTGTGTGCTTGTTAGTTTGTTTTCTTCTTCACATTGTACAACACCTCTCGTGTCTAACATACGGGAGTAACAGAGCTGTTCAGAACGCTTTGCCATTGATTCAGTCATTATATTTATTATTTCTTATTACATGAACATGAAAACACTGTTGGATAATAGATTAAAATTATTCAAAGATGTCAAAATTTCATAGACAGGATAAACTAGACATTTCTAAGCATTTGAACTAAGTCGTGTGTTTAACCTCTTCAAAAGTGCTGTGAGATTTGTTACTTGAGAATCTGTTACAAATTTCACAATGTCTTTGAATAATCGTGAAAGAAATGCATTTGCATTACCACCAATCATGAAATCATATAATTTCTTATGTTAGCTACAATCTAAACATGTGAAATGAAAATTGTAATAGAAAATGATATAACTGCTTTTATGCTAATCAGTTAATCATTTATTCAGATGTTGACAGTTATACCTGCTGTTAAAACAACATTTCTTGCAGTTCTAGTCTGAGGACTGGTTTGTTTTATCATCAAATGCTCTGCCTAGTAGTCCAAATTTCTTCCTTAAAGATTGATTGCTATGAAGTGGTAATAATTTTCATTAAAAGACAATGTGGGGGCATACACTAAAGAAAGAAAAAAAGAGGGGGGGGGGCAGCTCTCAATGTCTGTTTTAACCAAGAGCGTGAAAGTAAAAGCCAAACGAACCAACAATAATTTTTTAAAAAATGAATAAAGAAATGAATTGATATACACATAAATAAAAGAATAAATGGTTATGGTTTTATAAGCTTTTCAACCTCCTGTAGTGGTGGTTATCTCAGCTGTCCACAACCGTGGTCAAAAAAATAACATAACACTGTTGTGTTATGTGATTATGAATTAAAAGAATAAATAAATAGTACATAAATATGTTAAAAAGGAAGTAAATATTTTAAAATTGATTTCTAAATAAATGAATGTATAGCAAGAATCAAAAGCCTGTTATTTCTTTTGGCGTCAATTTCTGATTCTTTGATCCCTAGAAAAAAAGGGAAAAAAATGAAACAATATCGTCATTTACAACTAAATCAGGAAGTGAGCAGCAACAGCGCAGACGTTATGGAAGGACTTACTGGCTTCACATTTCGGCCTTTTCCTTTCTTGCCCGGGAGATGGGGAAGGCGGTAGATAACTCGGGGTTGTGTGGGTAAGTTCTGATTGTCTCCCTTGGGGTGTCAGAGAAGGAGATTTGGCCGTGGTCTGTGAGTGTCGTGAGTAAGGGGATGACGGGCTGTATAGTGATGTCATGACGGGTGGCGAAGTTGACCTCATTAGTCTGTGGCCTGGGATGCTCGGTGAGGATGCGTGTGACGTCATAACGTGAGCTGACGTCATCACCTGGGCAGTGGTCAGTCCATGGGCAGCGGCAGCAGCTGCAGCAGCGGCCAGATTGTGGGGGGACAGGCCTGGAGGTGGTGCAGGGGCGTGGACGCAAAGGGGACAACATAGAGCCCCCAAAAGATCCGCCGGATGACGAGTGTAGCATGCAATACCCGGGGTGGGCATAGGATGATGGTGGTGGTGATGTCCAGATTGCTGAGCCTGGTGACCTCTGGCTAGTAGGGCAGCATGGGGAGCCAACATAGCGGAGAGATGGCTTGGGGGACTTCCAGCTGCTTGGGGCTCTTGGTCCGAAGCTGCCGGCTTCTTTACGATCAAAGAATCCACGTAGAACGAACGAGACATCGTATCTATGACGTCAAAGTTTGACCACAAAAATGAATGGGGTTTAGTTACTCCCAAAGACACCTTTCGACTGAACTTGATGTATTTAGGTTCCTTGCTTGCAAAACTTTAGATAATAAAAGTCCGTCTCTAAATTCTGTTAACACAATCTAATAATATACAAAAACAAAAGCAAACCTAAGTTCTTGAATGGGGCAAAAATGTGTGAACTTCAGCTCAGAATAAATGCTTCTCTTATTTCAATACTGCGTTTATGTCAAATCCCATATATTGCAGGTCAAAGTCTCTTATCTGTTTTTCACAATATATTTTGCCGACAAAAGAGTTGTCCACGC
>JBCAUA010012305.1:0-13083 GCA_038406235.1 Peronia verruculata | reverse complement strand
ATATCTTAAATTGTTGATGTTTCTTCCACCAATGTTGAGCCCCACATAGTCTTCGCTGTTCCTAAAGATGAACTCTGTATATATGTTGACAAATATGGTGACAGCACACACCCTTGTCTTACTCCTCTTTTAGTGGAAGTAAATTTTTATGCTCCGCCTTTATCCTTATTGCTGCTTTTTGATGCCAGTTTAATCTTGATGTCTTTTCCATCCATCCCGATCTGTTCCAAACACTCGATAATTTTAATGTGAAGTACACGATCAAAGACTTTAGAATAGTCAATGAAGCAAGCATAAATTTCCTTTTGTACTGCCAGGAATTTCTGTGATGTTATATTGAGGCAGAATATTTCTTCTCGTGTTCCATTGTTTGCTCTGAATCCAAATTGTTCTTCTCCTATTTCTCTGTCACATTTTTGCTTTTTTCTATTTAGAATGATTCTCAGAAACAACTTTGTTGAATGAGGCATTGGGCTGATGGTTCTGAAGTCTCCACATTCTGCTGCTCTTGGTTTTTTAGGGAGTGTGGTGAATACTGATTTTGTAAGGTCTTCTGGTAAATGACCCGAATCATAGATGTCATTGTAACATTGTATAATTCAGTCAATTTCTCAATGCCGAACTCTTGTAGTAATTTTAGCATCTCTGTTGTTATCCTATCTTCACCTGGTGCTTTCCCATCTCTCATCTGTTTAAGAGCGTTTCAACTTCCATCTTTAGTATTGGGGGGCCATTCAAATTCTGTTGTTTTGGGATGCTTGGTCTTTGATCCTCAAATAGTGTTCTGACATATTCGACCCATCTGTCTTGTATTTCTGTTTTTTCAAATAAAACTTTGCCCCTGTTGTCTTTTATGCAGCCACTTCCTGTGTCTTTCTTTAAACCAGTTAATTCCTTGATATGCTTGTGCATGATCTTTGAATTGTTTTGGAGTGGTGACTTTCAGTATCTTCACATTTTGCTTTTAGCCATTCCACTTTAGCTTCCTTACATTTCTGGTTGATTTGTTTGTCTATTCTTTTCTATTCAGTTGCGTTGTTTCTTTTCTGTTTTTGGTCTTACATCAAGTTGAGTATTTCTTCTGTCATCCATGGCTGTTCTGATTTTTTCTCCTTTTTGGGGGCCTGCTCATTACCATTTTTTATGCTGTCTCTTAAGCATTCCCATTTTACATCAATTTTCTCCTGTTTATTCTCATATCTGTATTGTTCAATACCAATATTCATTAATGCCTCGTAATGGTTAGAGATGTTTACTTTGTATGCCTGTTGTAAACTTGCAGAGGATTTTAGCATGCCGATATGAACTTCTGATTTGTTGTTTGACCCTCTGGCAGATACTCTTTATGATTTCACTTTGACCTTGGATATGACTGGGCAGTGATCAGAGTTAATATCTGCATCTGGTCTTGTTTTGCACTGTTTTGTGCTGTTCCTATGTCTTTTCTTAATGAGGATGTAATCAATTTGATTCCTCTTGATGTCACCTGGGCTTTTCCATGTGTACAGTCTGTGAGCTGGATTTGGAAATAAGTGTTGGATATGCAAAGGCTGTTTTCCTCACAGAACTGGATGGGTCTTTCTCCTCTTTCATTTCTTGTTCCAAGCCCAAAATTACCGACTATATTGTCCTTTTTGCCATTCCCGACTTTGGCATTCTAATGAGTACTTCAGTAGATTTTACCTCTCTAATGACTGACTGTAATTCTTCATAATATTCTTCCAGGTCTTCAACAGTATATTCTTGTGTTGGGGCATATGTTTGCATGATAGAAATATTAATTGGCTTTGCCTTGAGTTTCAACAGCATGTTCCTCTCAGATATACTTTATTTTGGAGACAATACCTTCAACTGTCTGGAAATCCTTGATGTTCTGATCTCCCTTGTGTGGGCCTGTTTATGTACAGTGAGCTCCCGTGAGTGCATGTCAGGTGTGTCATGAAGGGTGTTCACTAGGTGTACTCACTAGTATGTTCACATCACTCTCCTCACAGAGGAACAGGAATTGATTGATGTAGGGGTGATAAAAGGATGAATCTGATATCACCAAAATCTTAGTGGGCACTGCAAAATTTTGACAGAGATGGTAATGTTCCAAAGGACATCATGGATGTAGTGGGATTGGAGTCTGTTGACACTATCATGAGGGCTGTCCAGAAAGTAATAAGAAAATACCTATTACTTTCAGACTAATCAGTATATTTAAGTATATTGTATCAGTAAACGGTGTGTAGTAGGAAATGTAAAGCACTCTTGTGGCCAGATATCAGCATTAGCAATGAACACAGTCTATCAGTATGCTAAAGCAAACATGGATACCCCCACCACAGAATGGTCAAAGGTAGCGGTGAGGGGGATTGTGCGATGTTTGCATGCAAAAGGGAAAAATCCTGTCTAAAATCACATGAAATTGTTTCCACATATGGTAGAAAGGCAATGAGCAAAAGTCATTGTGAAACTCTTAACCAACTGAGAAAAGTTCCAAGACTTCTGAAGATGGGTATGAAAATGCAACACCCCACAATGCCAAATAGATAAGAGACTGGCCTTATCAATACGGATGGAACATTTTACCACACCCTCACCATAGTCCCGACATGGCTCAATCAGACAGTCACCTGTTTGACTCCTGAAACTCGAACTTGGAGGAATAAAATATTAATGTGATGACAACGAGACTGAAGAGATGCGAGATTGGTTCTCATCACATGACGCAAATTTCTTCAGGGAGGAAAAAGAGATGCGAGATTGATTCTCGTCACTTGATGCAAATTTCTTCAGGAAAGATATCTATTCTCTGGAAAAAGGGCGTCGATCTCCAAGAAGACTACATTTAGAAATAGCTAGAGAGTGACAGTAATTCTTGTGCGAGTTTCAGTTAAATCCAAACAAAAGTGTTCAGTCTATGTTAATTTTCTTACTATTTTCTGGACAGCCCTCATAGTTGTGTGCATATATGCTGGGAAACAGATTTTTTTGTCCTTTGCCAGTGGTCAGAGGGGTGGTAGATGCAGCTTTGAGGTAGTTGATCAAGACCAGCTCTAAGCATCCATCAATGTCAAGGTGAAATACGTGTCACTCTTATTCAAGATGCATTAGGGACTGTCATAAAGACACTGGAGAAGTGCTTGTGGGAGGCATGTTGAATTGTAAATGTAATCACTTTTGGCCATACTGAAAGGTATGTAGGCAGGCTGGCTTCCATGAAAACTTGGTGCAGGAAACTGAGTGGAATGCATTGTTTGTTGGAGGTGTCTTAGAAAGAGTTCTTCAGGCTCTGCATTATTCATGACTCATGATTGCAGTAACACATGAGTACACATAGTATTGTACTGTGGTAAAGTTCAGCTGGTGAATAGCCAGGACCAACTCTGCAAAATATCCGAACGCCTAACTTGACCATGGGAAGTACAGCAAACTTAGTAATGAAGACCAACCATTTCAGTCATCTGTAGATGCTAGGTCTTGGTCATGTTGGTTTTGATACCCAAGAGCTTGTTTAGTTGGGTCCAGAGTGTGGAGATAAAGTACCTGCCATGGTCTGAAGTAATGTCATTGGGCACCCAGATCTTGCAGTCCAGTGATAAAGAAGAGCTGAAGTGCATGTGGGAGCATGGGCATCAAGAGGCCATCTTAAGAAATAGTCATGAAAGTTTATGAGATAAATCATGCCCTGGCTTTTGAGAGAGGTCCTATCAGGTCTACATGGAGTTTGTGGAACTCATGAGGTGGAATTGGCAATTCTCTGAGTAGGGCATGTGTATGGCAATGGATCTTTGGAGGCACCACTTGTGGACGTCACTTTTCATGCCATTGCACACAAAGTGTTGTAAATTTACCTTTTCTGTGAGTTTAAAACCAGAATATGTGCGTCCATAGATTTGGCTTACCACTGGATTGCCGCAAAAGATAGAATTGGCCATGGGTATTCCACTGATGTATTGCAGAAAAGCACTGATGAGCCAGTTCAACGTCTTAGTTTCGGGCCTGTTTGATACAAGGCGAATTCACTGATTGTTCATAGTCTTCAGTGATGAGTCAAAATTGATGTGGTGATCAATACATTTATTAACAGGAGTATCTGAAAACACGGAGTTGAGATCTGTAGCTGTAATGTCTTTTGCATTATCAACTGTCTATTCTTGACCCGACAGAGCATCTGATGTCATGTTGAACCTGCCTCTAATGAGTTGTAGAGCGATGGTCAATTCTGTGATGAAAGATGGAGAGTGGTCGGTAGGGTGGATTTCTTGGATCTGATGCCAAGGATTTATGGTCAGTATAAAGAGTGGAGGTTTGTCCGTCTTAAAAAATAAGTTTGTGATCAAAAGCAATGCATCTTTCTTTCAATTTGAACATTTTCCTGGAAAAGAAGGCAAATGTTGTCCAAAATCAACCTTCAAGCCTTTCAAGCTGGACATCAGTGGCAATGTTAACCCAAGAAATGTGACGCTGGTATTTATACCACAGGTGACTCACTACTGAATAGTGTGATGGTGGTATTTATACGCACTGCGACTAGCTCCTCGGTGATATTTCTTGCCATTTGCTGCGACTTAAAACGGTTTATTTACTGTTTATCAATTTTGTCAAACTAGCGTTAAACAAAAGGCATAGCTGCACGACATTGCTATGATCTTTCAACACTCAGTGGAAATAATAGTTGGTAAGAGTGTGAGACAGCCAGTACTACTCGATGATGAACTCCTGTTAAACGGTATGGAAGAACAGAATCAGAGGTCATATGGCCTACTGAAGTCCTCTCAAGTACCTAGTAAGTCTATATTCCAACATAAATAATGATGCTGGAGGGGAATATCAAATAAATAGTCTTTGTTATTCCATACTGAATGGCAACTACTTACCCCCGACCACACGGCCCACTCAATAAGTTTCGCATTGACCAGCGATCAGACTGTCAAGGGTAAATGTGAGCTATACTTATGCCTTTATGGAAGCTAAAGCAGTCTATGTATCTATTCGTCTACATATCAGATAGCTCACTTGTGCTCTCATTCTATGTCATTATTTGACCATTTGTGCATATTTTTTTGTAGCCGCGCTAAGTCAAACGCTGGCCCATCTGATCTAAGAATGATTGAAATCCACATGGCCAAAGGGATGATAGCTATAACATGAACGTCAAGACACCCCTTCATGAAATGGTTTGGTCCATGGAATTACGCTAGGGTTATGGATGAATGCATAACACAATGGTTTGTGTAGGGGGACACCCCTATGTAATTGACAGGTACTTGTAAGTACAACTCATCTACTGATGGCTAGTTTCAAGTACATGTATTATGTGTCAAAAATGGGTGGAGTTTGGGAAGGGATTTGAGGAAGCAAATAGTCAGACAGAGGCCCAGTGTAGGTCTGCATTGTGTCATTTGGGAGACTTCAAGCGTACGACAAGCGTGCGCACCTTAGTGCTGATATTTTGGTTAATTAAACTGAATATTACTCTAAGAAAACGTGTTTTGAATGCGTCATACGGTCGAACGTGCTATTTGGATCAAGCACCCTCACCAGGTTATTATTCAATTATTACCGCATTTGTAGAATAACGTCAAAGATAAAAACCTTTTTTCGGGTTTATGTATATAGAAACAGATCCATATGCAGCAATGTTGTATGCCAAATTTCAGATGGATCCATATGGCAGTTTTTGAGTCCATAAGCCTATTGTGGGTTTTCTTGCATTTTTAATATATATACATATATATTCATGGCATTTGACAAGAACTGTCCGAGTTGGCAAGGAGAAAAGTCCATTCAGTGCTACAAAGCTATCTATAGTGGCATGTTCACCAATGCACATGAGAAGTTTGCCCAATGTTTTTACACAGAAAATAGTAGGTGTCCTTTTTTGTAAAGGATAACAGTGCTACAGAGATCTTGATTTGTTTCTTTGCCAACAAACAAGGGGGGGATTTTGCTAAAAAAGTGTGATTTTGTGCTTTTGTTTTTTTTGTTTAAAAGCCTACTTTTTCTGAATATAAAAGTGGTATCAAAAAGTCAATAAACCTAATATGTTTGACCCATGGTCACTCAGCGGTGGGCCTAGCCTACTGTCCACCAGTATTTGACTCCACCTGGCTGCTACATACAGTCGCCGGTCATCACTATTTGATTATGTTGTACAGGCAAAGAGTACACAAAACACTTGATTATGACCCTTTTCTAGAAATATCTTGAGCACCATTGCCAGGGATTGACATCAGATGACTATTTCTGAGGTGAAAAAACTGCTGATCATGCAGATTAACAGTATAAGCATTCTAAAATGATTCTCCAAATCCTGTAAATAATGAAATTTTCTTTTCTGTCTGCTGTTTATCAACTATGAACTATATACCATAGTAAAGGTCAAGACGCTCTTAGTCTGGACAAAAAAAGACATGGAGGGCACATATTGATAAAGGCTCTCAAGAACTCAGAAACGACTCTATGGGAACCCTTATAATGATAGGAGTAGGGAGCAAAATTTGAGAAAAGATACACCCAGAAAGCCAAAAAATGGCAATGAAAGACACAGAGGTCATTGGGAAAGGGCTAGTATGTAAAAAAGGGCTGTTCCTAGGCTGAAAACTGAACAAAAAAAACTCTCCATATCAATTTTTTGCTGAAAAACAACTTCAAAAGCATTTTTTCTCAAAACTTATTTTTTAAACTCTATTTTGCCATCTACTTTTTTGTTTTGAAACTGATTCTAACCAAATTTGGTGCACATCATTTTCACAACAGGACCAAAAAACGTGCCTATGCACGTTTCATTCAGTTGGTAAGTTTTAGAAGGAAATAGGTTTATAGTATGAAAAAACGGCAAAACTTTGAATTTTCATTACATGGCATTTTTTAAAAAGTTCCAGAAAATTTTCTGTTGCATATGAAGGGTTGAAAATATGTAACGTTTTAGATATGATTACAAACTTTATGTTCACCATGTATTATCAAGTTCAGTTGAAATTTGGCAGAGGAGATGTGTTTTAAAGTCAGTCAATTTAGGGATGCCAAAATCCAAGATAATGAGAAGCCCACTTCACGAGTTGCTCTCTGTAGGACCTATTTACCTAAACGGAACCGCAGGCCATCCTGAGCTTTTTACACCAGGTTGGTCTGTATAACAAACTTTAACGTTTCATCATAAATACCTCACAAGCCTGTGACGATCCCCATGGAATGCCACAAACTTCTTCCATCAAGCATTTAGTTTTTGTTTTGCAATTTTTGATAACCCAAATTTTTAAATTATTTTTATATCCATTTATAACTCATAGACGCATTGATGATATATACCTCGATCAGAATTTTACTGTGTAAATGTACCCACCGTGTTAGACACACTATAGCTGTTACATTGCTGATGTGCCATTAAACCCCAACGCAAACAAACAACAAACAAGCAATCTACTCATCCAGTATAGTGTGCTTCCTTTGCATTTATTTGGGTTTATTTGTTTTGCATCTGGTACTGTTGGTTGATTTCCACATCTTTGTTAAAGTTGAAATAGAACCCACTGCCAAATGATTCTTTATAGTCATACAACAAAACCAATAGCTTTCAACTCTTTACTCCTGTTCTCTTTAGCTTAGATACTATCCTTACTCTCTTTGTTTTCAGTCAAAGTCCTGAATTTTGTCAGATATCACATTTCTATCTTTGATGTAATCCAGATAACTCTTATTCACCTCATCTCTTAGAAGGAACGTTTTTGTCCAGAGACGCCCCAAATGTACATGTCCCAAAGGGCAATAATGTAGATTTCAAAGTGTTTGCTGTTTACTCCTTATAAAAATCAATCCTGTCCACATCATTTTAGAAATTTGGTGCCAGTGCAAGGAACTGTCTACATCTGTTATGGAAATCTATGATGCTCTTTGCATGAAATATATAAGAAATGAAGAGAGAATTCTCTTGCAAAAGCACTTCATTGCTGGATTTTATTGTCACATGCAAATTTGCGGCGTCCTACGCCCTCGTCAGGCTCTTGACTGATGTTTGTGGAGAAATTATTGGCTTGTATGTGTCGGGTCAGGAGTAGGGAGGTATAAAGAACAAAAAACCATCATTGAATTCGAAAGAAGAGACCAACGAACTCAAGCACCTGATATTTACATGAACGACTACTGATCACAGCCACCTGAGTGTTTCGCACCTCTGCTGGCACGCACAGGCAGCGATATCTCCTCACACCACTGGTTTCCTCCCCACTCCTGACCTGACACCAATAAGCCAATAATTCATTTATTGTCTTCATCTTTTCAGACTCCATAGCTCCGCTAAAAGCTTTATACTTCCTAGTTGATAATCAACAGAATCAGTCATTCAGTTCATGACACAGCAACAGTAAGTCAATATTTTTTAAAATGACATCATGAGCCATATCAGTGGATTGATGTGGACTCCTGGTATCCATTAGTGTGAGCTCAAGCTGTTGACCTACTAAATTACTATTATAATTAAACCCAGCGTGCATGTGCAGCCTCTATGTGGCCCATGTCTCCTATAAAAAGTTCATGTGGCTGAACTGTGGGAGCTGACCAGGCTCAGGAAAGAAGCGTGTATAGCAAAAAAAAAATTAGATGACTTAAACTCTTTGTTATAAGTGCAGTGACAGACTTGAACATTTAGAGCCTATTCAAGTTAGATGCCCTCCAAATGATAAGTGTTTCTGATTAAATTACATGTCAAAAAATAAATGCATAAATAAATACAATGAATGATAAGACTATGATAATATAAAAAAGGACACTAAAGAAAGACCTTCTGAAATTTACCATAGATTAGGCCTAGTGGTAATCAGTGAGTCAGTGGAAAGAAAGAAGGCAAGAGAGCAAGAAATGAAAACATGGATGATATAGAACAAAAGAGGAACTAAAGAAGAAATAGAAGAAAGTCAACTTATTTGAGATGTTATTGTGTGACACAAACAAAAAACAAAACAAAACAAAAAAAAAAAAGATACATCCTTGTTGTCCTCACTCCAGTGGGAAAATTGGATCAGAATTATGTATTCTTTTTCTCATCCATCTTGATCTTTTCATGCATATCTTGCAAGCATACTGAGTGAATTGACAGCCACAAAAGAGAGTGTTTTGCCTTTGCTTTGTGTTTTCATGACAAAAGAAAAAAAAAATCAAGAAAGGTTATATATATATGTGAATGTGTTCATAAGCATTTACGTCTTCACACTAACACCAATAGTGAACTATGTCTAGATCCATCTTGTTTTCTTTCCTTGTATGTGATTTAATACTGTATTTGTTTTCTACTCACACATTTACAACTCAAATAAGTTGACTTTCTTCTGTTTCTTATGTACCTCTTTTGTTTTTGATCTTCATTTTGCCACTGGGCAACTAATGTGAGTACTTTATATTTTCTGGTGCTGACGTCTAGTCTGAAAACCATTTTCTCCGTCCGTCAAGTCACATTTTTTACTTCTTTGCCATTTTACGTCTTCGAAAAAGAGTTTTATGCAGTATTGAATATATGCACACATTTTGTCTACCAGTATGTCCAACAGTAAAATGAATATAGGTATGAGGCAAAAAATGAAAGTAGAGATATGAAATGATGCAATAAATCTCTATAGGCCTGAAAATCACAATCACAATTGCTGATGCAATCAATGTTGCCACTTTGTGGTAGTAAGATATCAGCTCTATAAGTTCTATTTCACTAATGTTGTTTACTCTTTGATGTGACAATGAACATTGGAATGAGAGGCTATGTAAATCATCCTGACAATTTTTGTTGGAAGTGAGCTTCCAACCCCGAAGTGAGGCAGACATGGAGCATTCGCAGTCTCTCGATTAGGCAAGGCAAGAATAAGATATCAAATGCCTTTGACATTAGAATTTGGCTTAAGTCATTTGACGCATCAAGCTGGGTAGGAATGGGCTAAATTATGCTTATGTTATTAGCTGGTACTATTACTTTCGCCTTTAGGGTGTCAGTCTTACATTCCATATTTACTATCTGGGTCCAATTCGATGTCCAGACTCTCAGCACATCAACACAAATTAAGAAAGTCCTGTTTCTTTAGACCATTTATGTCATGCTCATATCTATATATGTATCTGAAAGTAAAAAAGAGAACAGTAGCGTCTGGTGAAGTTGTGGAAAAGAAAGAAAATTATCAAGTAGTCTCAACACAATGTTCTGATTATGTTACTCTTTCAATCATAAGAAAGTAGGATTATCTTTGGCCTTTTTTTTTTAAAGATTGTCTGTTTTTTTTTTGCTGAGAATTTTTTGTGGATAGAAATTTGGAATTTGGAAATTTTATCTAGACAGTGGCACGCAGCCTTCTCTTCCATCGATTTGAACTGCTAAGGGTTCTTAAACGTGTGTAACATACACACAGGACCTCCGAAATATATTCGCCCTTATCAGGCTTCCCTATCCAGAAGAAGCCAGGACTAGGAGACTGTTGAGTCACTGAAAAAATGCAGGTCTTTCAATCTTCGCGTCCTTCTATCCCCCAATGAGAGGACCCGCGAGTCGGCCAGAACCCACAACCTCACTGACATGAGTTGTTTCTACCCTGAAGCAGGTGCCAAACCACAGAGCCACTGAAGTTCCCCTTGGAAGTGATATTTCATTACTGGAAATTTTTGGAAACATGACAAGTTAAACTGTTTTTTTTTTTTTTTAATGTACAAATTTATGCATTATTTCTTAATTGAGTGGCATTGGTTTAATACTCATTTGGTTTTGTATTTACCAGGACTCTGATAAAAACAACAAGAGAAAGAGTGTTGGTGCAGGGCTGATGAGAGATGGTCAGGAGGAAGATGATCCTAAGGCAGAAGAGGAGGTAAGATACATGACAGTATGGAAACCATATTAAAAAAAAAAAAAAAAAAGAAAAGTTACACTTCACAGCACTATTGGTAGCGTTTTTAAAAAAAATGTATTGATATTTTATGCAGGTAATATGTGGTTGAACATGACATTGTGGGTGAAGAAAGTTTGCACAACTGTACATAGCTTCATCTAGAATTTGAGTGGTTGATTTTTTTTAAAACTGACTTCATGATCAGCAACAAAAACAAAGTTTTTTAGTTTTTGTTTTTTTTTTAAGCTAGGACTGAACTGAAGTTAAAATATAATTATTACAATTATTATCTGCACACTGGCAAAGACGAACGTAGTACACATGTTGTGTACTACGTCATCACATTGTGATGTCTGACACACTGGGTGACAATAATTAGATGTATGTATCTAGTTTTCCTATAATTAACTGGCAGTGAAAGGTGAAATCAAAATACAAAGTTGGCGGCGAAGCTGAAGAAGCCTATCTATTAATTTGTGATGTAGACAGCCACTTTTAAAAATTGTAGCCATTCTTCAGGAAGTTATATTGATGTGATGGTCTGCTTCAAGAAGTTGTGTTCATGCAGTGTCAGACTGCTGACCAGTAGGAAATTGGATTTTGTGATCCTTGCTGACTTTTTCTATTTTTGGCTAATTGGGCAGCTGATTGTAAATTGTTTTTGGTTATTTTTTAATGCTATCCAAGTCTCACACAATGAAGATGAAACCAGAAGTACTATGATAATCTTGTGTATGCTGCTCATCACTGTATAAAAGAGAAAAATACTGTCCAACTGGCAACTAACCAAATAATTGAAAAAAGCAAAATAACACATATAAATATTTCATCTTGATGTTGAAAGTGAAAGCCAAATTTTCGAGTCAGCTTGACTCTTCTTCAGGGCAACAAAGTCATGTGCATGTTCACCACGAAGACTTACTGGGCTATTGTTCAACAACCTGTTTAGATTTCAGAATGTCAAGTTTTTTGTGCACAGTTCCTCAAGCCTGACAATCTTCAGTTAAGTGATCACATAGGACTAAATGTGAAGGTGTTGAATTCTACAACAAAAACAAATGATACTGCCATGGTATGAGAAAAAACTGATGAAAGAGGGAAGTCATTCCTGGCACAATCTAGATCTTGACAGAGTAACCACATTCCCACTGCACTGGAGAAACAGATGATGATGATAGTGCATCAGAGAACATTTTTTGTTTCTTATCAAAAGCCCCCCCTTTTTTTTTAAATACATGTAGTAAAGCCATTGCTAACCAGATTCTGGTGAATATATGTCTTGCGACTAGGGAAATTGAATCGGAAGTCGCCCTGGGCAATGAAGATATACAGCTGTTTTTGGTCATTTTTAACTTCTTTCCAACTAAGATACTAAATGTTTTTCCCACAAAATGTGAAAAAAATCTGAAAAAAAAAAAAAAAAGAAATATTTTGATATCATAGTCGGAAAATAGTAGAAAATGGTAAAAAAACGGCTGTGACTTGAACTTACCTGGATAGACTTGCAACTAATTTGCCCTGGGCGCAAGACATATGTTAAGTTCAGTTAGCATAGCACTGGTTGGCATGGTTTTTATGTTTTAATGTTATGTAAAAAGTATGTGGCAATAAAATTTTCCAGCTCTTTCATGAAAACATTTGATATCCCTGTATGGCTAAATGCTGTCCATTTGATATTATAACAAGGATTTATAAACATAGGGCCAAGGGGTGATACTTCAAAATTTATTCTGAAATCCTATCACATAAACAATACCCCTGTATACCCATTTATGAAATGTTGTATGAATAATACACTTGTATACCCATTTATGAAATGGTGTGGTATAATGAAATAGTGTGGTATACTGAAATGGTGTGGTAATATACACCTGTATACCCAGGTGTGAAATGGTGTGGTGTAAGTATACAGTACGTTACAAACTTTTTGTATAGAGAATAGATGACTTCAAAGGAGAAAGTCAAGATAAGCACATGATCAGTGAAATAATGAAGCCAAAAAAACACACACACATCGTTATGAAAGTCTGCCTAACCAAAGTTTTCAGAAGAGATGAAAAAATTTGTTTTTTTTTTATATTCGGGGCAATGAAAACTAGAAGGGGGGGGAATGGAACCTATGTTAGGTATTTAAGGGGGGGGGGGTGGGGGTGGGGGGTGCGTCCTGGAGGTGATTTTTTTTATTACTAGAGTTTGGTTATTTTAACCTTTTCCATCGTATTCAGCATGTTCAAAT